>OX243825.1:27403753-27421253 GCA_945859605.1 Lumbricus rubellus
TCTTTCTTACCATGTTAAAGTTTTAGAGAAGCTCGTCGGTGAATTGTGTCGCAAACAAATTTTGTTATAAGAAGCATCGAAAATCTTTAGCAGAATTATATTCCGTTTGCGGAAACTCTTGCGACAACTTCAGCATTTTCAACGACAATACAGATATGAAATTCATCGCCTCAAAACTATTATTATTAACTATGACGTAGTGATCATTTCTTATGTGACGCAGGTTAATTCCCTCGGGCAACTAGACCGTTGTAGGCCTATTCAACAAAAGCCATCGACTTTTTTATGTTCTAATGAATTTAGTGGATTATGAATTTCAGTCATGTTGTTGAAAGAGACACCAATCTGTTTGTATTGTGTTGCGATTACAAAGCAGCATTCTTTTCTCTGTGTCTTGTACTAAGTTGATTTTAATCTCGGTAATTCCGTAGTCTACGATACCAAATTATTTTACATTGCCAATTTAAAAGTGACTCTGGATTTATCACAATGATTATTTGCCCAAATAGAAGCTGGACTGATCAAAATTATAATTTGCCTAAATGAAAGCTGGATTGTTTAAACCAATTACTGTTCTTAAATAGGCCCTTTGCTGGATTGATTAAATAATTAGTTGCATAAATAGAATCTGGAATGATCAAATTTATTATTTGCTTGAATAGAAGCTGGATTGGTTGAAATAATTATTTGCCTGAATATGTGTCAAATATTTCGATATTATACATCAAGTCATCCATTAAGTCCTTTATAATAGACACCACACAAGGCACACATACGTAGCCTGCGTCTGTTGGTCTGTGTAGGTCTGTGTAGGCCTGTGTAGGTCTGTGTAGGTCTGTGTAGGTCTGTGTAGGTCTGTGTAGGTCTGTGTGGGTCTGTGTAGGCCTGTGTAGGTCTGTGTAGGTCTGTGTAGGTCTGTGTAGGTCTGTGTAGGTCTGTGTAGGTCTGTGTAGGTCTGTGTAGGCCTGTGTAGGTCTGTGTAGGTCTGTGTAGGTCTGTGTAGGTTTGTGTAGGTTTGTGTATGTCTGTGTATGTCTGTGTAGGTCTGTGTAGGTCTGCGTAGGTCTGTGTAGGTCTGTGTAGGTCTGTGTAGGTCTGTGTAGGTCTGTGTAGGTTTGTGCAGGTTTGTGTATGTCTGTGTATGTCTGTGTAGGTCTGTGTAGGTCTGCGTAGGTCTGTGTAGGTCTGTGTAGGTCTGTGTAGGTCTGTGTAGATCTGTGTAGGTTTGTGTATGTCTGTGTTGGTTTGTGTATGTCTGTGTATGTCTGTGTATGTCTGTGTAGGTCTGTGTAGGTCTGTGTAGGTCTGTGTAGGTCTGCGTAGGTCTGTGTAGGTCTGTGTGGACCTGCAAACTCAGCAGGTGTCGTAGACTGTATGAAAACGAAGAGAACATGAAATTTTATCATTTAAAAAGCTCGGGCCCTTTGAATCTTAGGGGGTTATGACTTTGTCCACTCACAATTGCTCAGCGCTTCGGCGTGAAACTCCGATGCAGTGTCCGCTCTGCATTCGGGAGAGCCTCTGAGTAGAGAGAACTTGAAAGGGTGCTATAACAAGTGCACATACAAACAAGACAACACGAGACTTGATGCAGTTATCTGCAGGAATAAATTCACGCACAAACACTCTCGTTATTGTTCAATATAACATCAGAACCATTCAGCTTACAAATCCACGGCTTCAATGCCAATCTATAGATTATACATGTACAATTGTACATAGGCCGACTACTTATAGTTTGCTAATAATGTGCAAATTTAGCAATAATTTACACATGTAGGCTAATTCGACGTGCAAGTTATTCGTCTGCTAAACAGGAGTTGTAGTTTTGATAGGGGTCGGTGCAGCATGAGCTGGCTTGGCGTGAGTTGGCTTGGCGGTCTTCTGGGCAGAGACGTCAGGAGCTGACTTTGATACTTTGGGAGTTTTACCAGCAGTTGGAGCGGCAGGTGCACCAGCAGCTCTGAAATTTCAACACCGTTATTACTATTGTAGGCCTACACAACGCACTAGTTTGGCGAAGAACGGGCACATTTATTCATGTATGATGCAGCTGTTCAATTCAATATTTTGTGAAATGTGTCAAACCAACAGTTAGGGAAAAACGTTCAATCATTCCAACTTCATTGAGTCAGATTTGCAAGCGCTAATTAAACCAAACGCTTTTAGGAAAGTGCGTCATAATTATTATGGAAGCAGATAACTTTGTGCTGTGGTTGCTTCAGAAAGAGACATTCTACGGAGAAATGATTTTCAGGTCACTTTAGACAACTCTAGCTGATTCTTCTTCTGAATTGCTGAAACTCATTGTAAGTGCTTGTGTCGTTGAAAATTTCAACTTGAAATGGCACGACGAAAGCTGCGGTTTGCATTTGCAACCGTTTCACAAACTTAAGTGACCTGAATGCCTTCATGAATGCTAGAAAATGACGATAAAAAAATAATCTCAGATAATTTAGTTTGGGCAAGATTCTAAGATGCGCTCCATCTTTCCATCCATGGCTCTCTTTCCAAACAACGGTTAGCCTTCTATTGATTACATAGAAGAGAAAGCAGAACAGAAGACTTACAAAGGTTTCGTCTGTTGGCCAGTTTTAGTTTTGTCATCTGTCCGGTGATCGTTCAGTTTTATTTCCACGGTTGTTTGTTTTTTCGCAGCTGCATGATCATGCGCTTTAGTTTCAAGCAGTTTCTGCTTTTCGCTCGCAGCTGAGAACAAAATTAAACAAAGGCAGCCACACAATAGGCCTATATACAGTGAGCGTATTTTGTCACAATGCGAGATAATTATAGTGAAGTTGCTTTAATCTTCCACTTAAGTTTTAGCAGCACATTTTTTTGTAGCCTACAACTGTCATGCGTGCTGAGTTAGACCGTTTCTTAATAATTGATTAATCCGAAAGCGTGCTATACACGGTGTCCCAATTGAAGTGAGCCCCTTTTTGTTTTGGCGATATATATGTTAATTCTAAATGAAACTCTATAAAATTTCAGAGAATGTACGAGGGATAAATGATCAATGTTTGCTGAAAAATTTATCCAATTCTCCCAACAGGGTCCGAAGTTAGGCACGTTCAAATTTGGGTAACGAAAATTTTAAGTTTCCAACATGTAAAAGATAGGAAATTAGTGTTAGCGCTTTTCTTCAAAGCTGCTGTTCAGAATGTCCTCCATTAGCTCGATTGCATGCTCTAAGGCGCTTCCGCCATTCATTGATTGCATTGTCAACAATCCCTTGATCAAAACGATTCCATTCTTCCACATTTCGCTGTTTGAAGTGGTCACTGGTAAACGTCACGTATGCGACTTTCATAAGACTGCGATGGGCCAGTTTCTGTTAGGAAATTCCTTTAAAAACCTTTTGCACCGTAATTTTTTTTTCTATTAATTTTTTTTATTGAACTTAAATCATCTTTGCTGAAAATCTTTTTTTATTGTCCCCTAACATGGAAACGACGAAAATAAGGCGTCGTATTTATTAGTTTAGAAAGTAAGGCGTGCAGTTGCAAACCATAATTTCCTATCTTTTACATGTTGGAAACTTAAAATTTTCTTTGCCCAAATTTGAACGTGCAGAACTTCGGACTCTGTTGGTAGAATTTGTTGAAATTTTCAGGAAACATTGATAATTTATCCCTCTTACATTATCTGAAATTTGATAGAGTTTCATTTAGAACTGACAAGTATATCGCCAAAACAAAAAGGGGCTCACTTCAATTGGGACACCGTGTATATTGCTCAATAACCTCGAAAGATTCAGCTTATCACAGACCGCTGAGTCTTTATTATGGTTCTTTCGATGTGATAATAAATTATTATTATAAGCAATAGAGAAGAGTGAACACACGGAACAGTACAGTTCCAAAATTTAGGACAACAATTATGCTGATAGAGACATTCCCAAGAATCATTTTGCGCCAAAGACCTAGCGGTGGAAATGTTTGATCAAGAAAAATGGTTTCTAAGATTCCAAATAAAAAATATAATGGAATTAGTTAGGCCTATTACAATAATTATATGCCTGATACTGCTTATAATATGACATTGAAGTTGATTCTGAACATCAGCAGATGACAATTATTTTCATGTTATACAGTGCTTTGTTGCAACGACTTGTAAGTCATCAGATAAGAAATTGATACTGAAGTTACATGTATACAGGTTTGTGTGAATACCTTGTTCATCGGGTTTTTTCTTTTTACTCATGAGCCTAAAAACAACAACATTCAGATTTTTAAAGCCTGTGAATAAGAAGCGAAATATCGGTATATTATAGATATCTAGTTATTTTAAACAACATAATTATAGCCAGGACCTTCGCCACTGGTTTCACTCTGCCTAAGCCTGGATAAAGGAAGAAGGCGACACTTAGTCTAATCATCTTTGATACGGCAGTGTCGTTAAACATGTAACAATTTTAAACAACATCAAAGTGTTACAGTAGATGCATTCCGCAATGCAGCTAAGGCCACCATAGTCGTTTGTTGTTTGTGACCGGGTAAACTTAGCTTTATTTATGTTATAACGGTGAATCCTGAATATTATTCATCGAACACGACATTGTTGATGAGCTGCGATTCATAACAGTGTTCAAACACACTGTTCGCCTGTGAGAGTTAGATCTATCGCGTGCTGCAGGCTGTATATTGTATAATGCATCGAATGAGATTGAGTTGGCATAATATTACATGCATGTGCAATATTATGAGCATAGATGGCCATTTCATCATACTGATGGTGACCGACGTAATATATAGATGGGTCCGTTACCCGGATAGCATATACATAAATGCATATAGGCCTAAACACCATGGGCGCCCGCACATACTGGCAAGAGGGGGCACTTGCCCTCCCCTGGAAAATCAAATTCCTAATTTTTAACTACTACTTTTTGGTTTTTAACAAATTTCTTTGCACTAAAGTGCTAATGTTAAAAAATTATTGAAACGTGAAACTGCATGAGAAATTGACATTATAGAGACCTCTGTGAAAAATAACCGTGTTCTTAATTTTCCGCTTTGCATTTTCAAGCTCTTGCTAAAAAATTGGCCACGACCATTATTTTGCTCAATCCTGCAAAAATTTCTGCGGGCACCCATGATAAGCACGCATTAAAAATCATAGAAGTGATGTGAATGGTACTTCACTCGCAGTCGCCTTGACTTACATGTAGACTAATACACCACAGACGATTGCAACGATTATCGCAACGCCAACGATGATGGCAATCATGATTTCAGTCGTCAGTTTTGATGCCACTACAGCCTCAGATGTCGTTCCATTCCAATCTGACGAACGCAGAAGAAAACGGAATATTAGAGTAAATGCGTGGAAAAGGTTAATGCAGGAATTCAGAGGAATTGACAAAACTTCCAATAAGATTTTTAAGAGATGAAAGATAGTAGTTCGTCTGTACTGTCTTAAGTCACAGATGTTTGCAGACAGATCTGTATCACTATCATTGTTATTATTATTATGATTATTTAAAAATATTATTAGATCTATTATTATTAAAATAATGATAATAATTGTAATAATAATGATAATAGCAAGAATAATGATAATAAAATAATAACGACGAACGAATGATGATGAAGATGATGCGATAAATAATTTATATAAATGGTCTGTAAGTTGTATAAGGGTTGAATTAGGTTTAGATTGTTTACTAGGATGATAATACGTATACGTACTTGGTGACGTTGTATGATTTGGATGATGATGTTTATGATAGAATGCTGCCTTCATCGGTAGATATTCTTCATCTGACGATAAATCTTCACCAGCCTCTTCTAGATGAGATACATTTGAAGCTGCGGCACCTACATGTATATATAATGTTTAAATATATAATGTATATATAATGTTTAAATATATAATGTATATATAATGTATATATAATATGTATATAGCTATATATACACGGTGTTCGGTAAAAAACCGAACCTCTCTTATTGCTACGATAATTTGTGTAATAATTTGTACATTTCAATAAATTATGGAGAAACTTCAGTTTAAAGGACAAGAATCAAATAACTATCATTTGTTAGTTATAATGTGTGTTAAAAATTCCCTCCTTCGGCCTCAACACACGCACAGAGGCGAGCTCGTCATTGACTTATTGCTGAATCGATTACAACTTGATCAAATTCGTCCCATTCCTGTATCATACGCTGACGTAGTTATCCGACATCGCATACCTTTTCATACAAATGTTTTCTTGAATCACATACCAGATTTTATAGTACACGGGATTAAGGTCTAGGCTATTTGAAATGTAGGCCTACCAAGTTTGCATGCAATAGCGCATTAACAACAGTCTTAATCGCTCAAGCCGAGCCTGCTTGTTGACCGCCGTTAGCTCAGTCGCTCTATACGCTGCTTGAAACATTTTAAATGACTTCAAGTTTTAACTGGAATAGGATATAATTATAAAGACTAGCTATGTTTATAGTTGGGAATAAAAAAGTTTTATTCTCAATAATATATTTACATGTTTGGTGTTAATTTCTTTATTTATTGAAGAGGTTCGGTTTTTCCGAACACCGTGTATATTTGAATAGTGAAAACATTGACTTCCGTTCAAAACCGAAATTGAATTAATGAAGTGCAAATGCTCAAGTTTCAATTCTAATTGTAAATAATGGATTCAGTGCTGGGCATAATAACCAGTTTCAATAATTTAACTACACAAATCTTGCAGGTAGAAACTTTAGGACGTGATTGTACCATCATAATCCAGTTTGACAAGACAAAAGTAGCTTCAAAAGATGGTTGATTGGAAGTTTCATAAGACGTACAGCCGATGAGGAAATATTGTAGTTCCTATTTTCTGCAGCTGAACAGGCTGCTGTTCATAAGAGCAACGACTCTACTGACATAAAACAAAACGACTGCGAACAGTCAAGAACAGTCTGGCCCAGTGAGACGTCACAACTCCCTCATGAAAAACCCTGCTTTTACATCATTTCATTGTATCTATCACATACAACGCCAATAAAACCTTTCAACTCTCTTACATTACTTCACAAATGCCAGCTGACAGTAAGCTTATTTTAGGCATCGCAAACAAAATTTAATTTCTAGGTGCTATATTCTGGAGAGATATTTGGGATCTAAATAATTTAATTGTCAGAGAAAGAGTTTGACTAATTAAAAAATTGAGCCAACGCTACACATTTCAAAAAGGAGATGTGATAGAATTTGTGAATAATAAAATATTGACATGAACGGCCACTCCAGAGTTTAAAAAAATTGCTTGTTAATATCTTACACATGAGGAATTTTAGATACCATGATACTAGTAACAACAATCTATATAAATAAAAATGAAACTTTCCAATAGTTCGGAACATGATCACGCCGAAAGTGACACACCGATTGTTATGAAACTTTTACAACACCTTCCATTCCGATAGAACAGTGATAACTTATGCTTTTTTCCCGAAAAAACGCAACCTTTTCCACAAAAAGGGAACTTTGCAATCCGTTCGTCCGCCATTTGCAAGTTGAACACGTCCCTCACGGCTAAACGCTGTCTCTAAACACAGCAGACGAAATATGAATGAACATGAATGATGTCGCGTCCTCTGACGTCATAAGCGATTCGCGGCCTTCCCCAAAACGGCCTTGACGGCGTGACGGCGGAAAGGAGCGGAGAGAGCGGGACGAAGACGGTGGGGAGGGAGCGGAGGGGGAGGGGAGGTGGAGGTCGAGAGGAAGGGCAGGGGAGGCCTTTCCCCAAAGTGGCCTTCACGGCGTGACGGAGGAAAGGAGCGGAGGGAGCGGGACGAAGACGGTGGGGAGGGGGAGGGGAGGGGAGGGGAGGGGGAGGGGGAGGGGAGGGGGAGGGGGATGGGGAGGGGGAGGGGGAGGGGGAGGGGGAGGGGGAGGGGGAGGGGGAGGGGGAGGGGGAGGGGGAGGGGGAGGGGGAGGGGGAGGGGGAGGGGGAGGGGGAGGGGGAGGGGGAGGGGGAGGGGGAGGGGGAGGGGGAGGGGGAGGGGGAGGGGGAGGGGGAGGGGGAGGGGGAGGGGGAGGGGGAGGGGGAGGGGGAGGGGGAGGGGGAGGGGGAGGGGGAGGGGAGGGGGAGGGGAGGGGGAGGGGGAGGGGGAGGGGGAGGGGGAGGGGGAGGGGGAGGGGGAGGGGGAGGGGGAGGGGGAGGGGGAGGGGGAGGGGGAGGGGGAGGGGAGGGGAGGGGGAGGGGGAGGGGAGGGGGAGGGGGAGGGGGAGGGGGAGGGGGAGGGGGAGGGGGAGGGGGAGGGGGAGGGGAGCCTCTTTTCAGCCACAGCAACGCGTGGCCGGGTTCAGCTAGTATAATAATAATTATAATCATTCGAAAATTTCCGAAATCCTGCTATTCCACAGGCAATTAAGACAATGCATATATTATATATATATAACAATATATATATATAATATATTAGTATATAGTAGTCCAAGCTTGATCATACATCTGGTTTTAGTTTAGTTTTCAGCCTGAGGAATTTTGTCCTCTGGCAATAAAAACAATTATTTTATTATCCGAACATGTCACAAGTAGTTCCGTTCCAAAAAGCAACTAAGACAAAATCAAATTGCGATAATTATGGTTGACTTGCATTTGGCTCATTGCAAAATCTTTTTTAAAGATAAAAACTTACTTGCATCATCCGGATATGTTGAATTCGAAGCAGATGTAGCATTGTGTTTTTTCGATTTCGTTGAAGAGTGAGTTTCTTCAGTTGATGTTACCTTCTGCGCAGGTAAATCTGAAATAAAATGGTAATGATGTTCACTTTTTGCCACTTTATGCAATACTATACATACATGTAGTTATAAAGTATGATAATCTGTCTCGTGGTAATAAAGATTTAATAAATGATAAATGATAAAAAAATATCAGGTCTACTCCCAATAATAAAATAATACTGTAGCATAATAAAATAATAATAAAAGAGTAACTAAATGTTTTACTAGTTGACTATGATGATGATGGTTCTCTGCCCTAAGGCAGGTTCATTGGCTTTTACGCCTCTGGAGATGAGATGAGTGAGGTGGTTTCCCGTTGCCTTCCTCACAGACAATTACGAGTAAGCAACTTGCCCAAGGTCGCTCCGCAGCCGAGTCCCATGCGTGCTAGCCCGAGATATCTAAATCTCTTAATGTCAACTGCCAGCCCGGTGTAAAGGTTTCGAATTACCCCTCCTAAACATTATCCCCCTGCAAACTGTAATTTGGATCGATCATCGCATTTATTGCACTAAAATATCAGAAAAATCATCCCGCTTCTTGTTTTGGTCTGAGGATTTTCATCCGTCTTCCCACTTTGTGGTTTGTTATCAATATTTTCATCTGTAACTAAAATACTAATCGCCGCAGAAGTTACATGGAGAAATGACATCGAAACTATTATTTTTTCCGATCAAGATATTGA
Organism: Lumbricus rubellus; assembly: GCA_945859605.1. Classification (NCBI taxonomy): domain Eukaryota; kingdom Metazoa; phylum Annelida; class Clitellata; order Crassiclitellata; family Lumbricidae; genus Lumbricus; species Lumbricus rubellus. The sequence goes on from OX243825.1 coordinate 27,413,166, forward strand.
TAACAAACCACGGGTAGAGAGTTGAATCCCCTTGTCTCTCCTATTTCCCGCTTTTACTCCAGACTTTGATCTTTCTCCACTGCTCTTCAAGGTTTCTATAGGCCTAAGTCTTTTTCCTACTTCATGTGATTTCAGTATTGTCACGTCGTGTTTGATGAAGGGTGCAGAGAATAATTACAGTGAAAATAAACGTTAGTGATTGGCTAACGGAAGAACAGAATTTATTATTATTATCATTATCATCATCGTGATTACGACTATTATTAGTATAAATAATCATCATTATTATTAGTAGTAATGACGATGAAAATGATATATAAAATTATAAAAAGTTCAAAGCAGTTCTATTCACATGTGCAATTAAGACTTGCTTATACTAATGACAATAAATTAAGTAGAATGCACTTGGTAATTGCAAATTATCTAGTTGAGTAAAACGTACTTGCTGAAATTGGAGCAGAGGTAGTTTCGTGTTCTTTCGATTCAAGAGATAACGGAGATACTGAAATTGGAGCAGAGGTAGTTTCATGTTCTTTCGATTCGAGAGACGATTGAGATACTTGAGTTGATGATTCTTCTGAAAGCGAAACTGAAACCGAATAATGCAATTATGTACAATATTTAATTTTACAGTATCAATTTTATGGGTATACTTTGTGCCAAGGGCGGATACAGAAACTTTGGACGGGGGGGGGGGGCCAAAAATCTTGGTGTTGGGTCCGGGAAAAATTCTAGGCCTTGGGTCTGGAATTTTTTTTTCCCGTATCCGCCAAAATAGTTGACGACCTTTTTTTTTTTTTTTTTTTTTTTTTTAGTCATCTGCCAAATTTTTCCGGGAAATCATACCATTTCATCCGCCAAAAAAATTGACGACCTTTTTTTTTTTTTTTTTTTTAGTCATCCGGCCAAATTTTCGGGAAAATCATACCATTTCAGCAGCCACTGAAACCAAATGGGGGGGGGCCACGATACATGGGATTTCTAAATGGGGGGGCCATGGCCGGATTGGCCCCCCCCTGGATCCGCCCCTGCTTTGTGCCACTGTATGCATAATAATTATGTCTTGTGGTATTAAAGATCACTTACTTAGTTACTTGCAAACCTCCCGGTTCTATTCTCGGTTCTTCATTATTTGCCCTCTATACGGATAGTCTGTGCCCTCTACTGAAGTCTCGGAGACTCCTGCACCAACAGTTACTCATCACTGTTATAATAATAATAATAATAGTCTAATTAGACTCCAAATGTTTTTGACTGCTAAAGGAAGAACAGAATTTATTATTATTATGTTCAACATCATCATTACTACGATTTTTATTAGTATTATTAATTATTATAATGATGATAGAAATATTATGTAAAATAGAAGAAAAAATTCAAAACAGTTCTATTCACATGTGCAATTAAGACTTGCTTATTCTAATGACAATAAATACAATTGCACTTAGTAATTGCAAATTATATATAATTGAGTAAAACGTACTTGCTGAAATTGGAGCAGATGTAATTTCATGTTCTTTTGATTCAAGAGACGATTGAGTTACTTGAGTTGATGATTCTTCCGAAGGCAAAACTGAAACCGAATTGCAATTATGTACAATAATTAATTTTACAGTGTCATTTTAAGAGGTAGCTTACATCCGTATTTTGAGAAAAAAAAGTACACATGGCTGCATAACAAATCATCATCATTCGTTCGTTCACTTTATAGATGGAAAGTTGAGATAATGTTGCCCAAGATGCGACTTATCTCCATGTTTAGACATGAGCAATCAATGTTCGTCTTGATCAGATCAGTCGAAACCAAAGTCGGTGACTCGGTGTTACGTCGGAAACAACACATCAGACAAAAGTCGCGAAATAGTAAGCTTACCTATGTTCAAGATTTTTGGTTTTGTACAAAATTTTAAATAAAAATGCTTGAATTTAAAAAAATGAAAATCGAAGTTTTAACGCTGTTTTCGTGATCGTCATATTATGTTTATTTTGTCTGAATTAAGTAATTAAATCAGTTAGTTAATTATTTTACCACTTTTGCCTTATATCCTGGGTTAGAGTGAAGCAAGAGCAATATGTTTTTGTGTCATTTTGAATATCTGAGACAATACCTTTGAAATGATGTTTGAAACTCAATGTGTTGCAAAATCAACAATATGTAACTGGTTTCAGTCACATTAAGAACTTGCCAAACTCAGTGTTAAAAAATGAATTTTGCGATATATTGCCTCATCTTCAAGTTATTATTTAGATAGGCTGCATCAAAAACTACAATAATGTAAACCTGTGGATGGTGAAGACGAGGTCGTGCAATTGCTTTCCTTGACATATTCGTCCACCAGATCGATCTTAATTAAGTTGTTTAGGTCACTCTGATTTCTCTGGTGCCAGCAAAGAGGATTTTCAGGACGTTTGTCGATCTGATATGCGACGCAATTCGAATCATTTCTACACATAGCTTCACACGTGACATTATCCACTACATCTTCGATTTCAGAACGACCAAATGATCGACTGCCAGGATTCATGATGGAGAAAACAATGGAGCAGTTTCCATCTGAATTCAAATGTAAATGTTTACAATTTTGTACAAGAGAACATTTGTAACGGTCAAACTTGATCTTTTTGTAGTGTAGGCTAAATGCAGGGTAATAAAAGTTTTGAGTTATTGAAATGACGAAAGAATGCACTAAAAATAGTTGTGTCGTTGCATTTCAAGGCGCATTCACACAGTTGATCGAGAGCGAGGATCGCTAACTAAAAAGCAAAAGCAACTTTTTATATCCTACTTCAAGTAAAAAAACTAATTTCAATAACAACAATAGATCTGTTAGGATTTTGCACTCATTAATAATTTGGTAATTGCATTGCTAAATTTTTTCTAGTTAGTCAAAACGTACTTGCATCTTCTGGACTTGCTGAAATTAGAGTCTCTGATTCTTCGTCTTTTCCGAAGTGATTCAAATGCTGGAATTGACGATTGTTCGTGTAGAAGTGAATCTGAAGCCGTTGTTGGAATAGTGTAAGCAATTGTCTTAGATAAAGACATGTCTTCAGCTCGTATTGTCTTAGATAAAGACATGTCTGTAGCTCGCATTGTCTTCGATAAAGACATGTATGTAGCTCGCATTGTCTTCGATAAAGACCTGTCTCTAGCTCGCATTGTCTTCGATAAAGACCTGTCTGCAGCGGGTGGCAGAGTGTAAGTAGTTGTCTCTGTTCAATGCAGTAACCGATCCGAATTTATTGGTGAAATTCTTTTGAAATAGCTAAAGTTCTATTCTTAATATGGACGGAAAGATGGACATAAAACTATTTCAATTAATTATGTCTTATGCAGTTGTTAGAAACCGTGGAAAGTGAATGTCCAAATAATTATGTCTTATGCAGTTGTTAGAAACCGTGGAAAGTGAATGTCCAATCATAAACCTGATTCACCTTTGTATGTTGTTTGAAAGTTTTCTAGCCTAGCAGATAACAGTGCGGTATACGTGGATCAAAGAGTTTGTTCAAGCAATCAAATCAAATAATTTATTACATCGGAAAAGAGGCCTAAGCAGTTTATTTCTTAACAAAAACACTGACAAGTACAAAAAATGTAACCGGATGGTATAAATAATCAATCAATTAACAAAATTGTTGCAGATGTTCGTCGAACTGTTCTATTGTCAACTACATGTTATTTTAGAAATGATGAGAATCGCTTTCGACAATTAAATTATATAATATGCAGATGATGTCTTTCACGCCACCATGGAAAACGACAATCTCACAGAATAGAGCCGCGGATATATCACCCCAATTGTTGTACTGGGAATCGTGCCCTCATAGGCTATAGCTAAGTGCAATATATTTCTATGTTACTGCACTTACCCTGTCTACCTTTGCTTTCAACCAAGGTCCATATTAAGCTCAGACACAGATAAAATCCAATGACGTAATACCGCCATGCCCCCGGATACACTTCAACCTAAAACGAATTAATACAAACTCAAAACTTTCCAACTGGCTTATAAGTGACACTATAAACAAAGAAATGAGCTGATGACTGTTATCAGTTATGGGAACAATAGTGTTATGAAATTTCAACTGAAAATTATTTAACTTCTGTATTTCAAAGGCTCTACATTTTTAAAGGTACCGTCACAATAGTTTTAAATAGTATTTAGATAATTAAAATTTCTTTTTTGAATACTCCTATTAGTCAATCAATCAATCAATCAATCAGACAATCAATCAGATTTTATAAAGCGAGGCGCTACCGACCCAGGCTGGTGAACAAAGCAATCTTCAACAGTTGGTGGAATTGAAAAATTGTTTGTGAGCTGCCGAATAACGAAGGTTTATCTCTTAAGTATACTTAATCGCTGGTCAAAACAACCAACAGAATGAGATACGTAGAAAATCTACACGGACATGCTTTAAACACAGAGTGGGAAATTATGTTTCAATCAGACTTGCAGAGGCAGTACTAAGCACAGGATAAAATGAGCTATAGAAAATCATCCAGATTTTCAGAGTCGAATTATATACATTTGCAAATTCAATATCAAACACAGGGCGCTATCCAGGTGATATGGTCAGGACTATAATTATCACCTGGACAGCATCTCGGATAGGCCTACTGGTCAACCCTCGTTAATAAACTGGTGCCGCACGCTCAGTCTCAGAGCGCTTTAGAGAATTTTAGTGTATGATTAAGCCCACGATAACATAGCTCTGTGCTTTAGCCTACTATTTTTTTATCAAATCAAATCAATAAATCAAATCAGTTTATTCTGAGAAAATAAACTGATTTGATTGATTGATTTTTACTGTGCAACTATCGTTTTTCCTATTATAGGCTACAGTACTGTAGCCTAACTGCATTCGTGCATACAAGGCTTCAGACGTGTTCATTAGTTTTATAGCCTTTATAGCCCACTCGTCGATTCTTTCTTACCATGTTAACTTCTTAGTGAAGTTCGTCGGTGAACTGCGTCTCAAACATATTTTGTTATAAGAAGCATCGAAAATCGTCATCAGAATTCTATTCTACAAGCGGAAACTCTTGCGACAACTTCAACATTTTCAATGACAATGCAAATATGAAATTCATCGCCTCAAAACTATTTTGACTACAATAATTATGACGTAGTGATCATTTCTTTTGTGACGTAGGCTATAGTTCATGTAAAGACTAAAGACTAGAATAGGCAACCAAATCGTGGATGTAGGCTATATGCAAACCTTCAATTTATGTTTTAAATTGTTCTAATAAAATTTAATGGATTGTGGATTTCTGTTATATTGGTGAATGAGACCTCGATTTACTTGTCTTTTGTTGCGATAACAATGGAGCAATCGTTTATCGACAGTTTCAAGAAGACCATGTATTGTGTATTGTAGGCTACTTGTAAAGCTGATTCTTTTCTGTTCTTATCCATCCTCGATCCGAGGGTCGGCCGCATCATGCACGATGTTCTTCCAACGCTTCCTGTCCTCCGTCAGTTTTATCATTTCTCCCAATATCAATCCAGTCCTTTATGCTACCTAGCCAGTTTGATCTTGGTATTCCTCTTTTCCTCTCTCCCAGATTCAGCGAGAACTATTATAAATGGCGATGGGAACAGTAATACTTTTCGCCCATCCAGCTCAAATAACTATAACTAAAATCCTTCCACACTTCATTTGAAGAAAAATTATTATTTCCATCAATCCGAATTCTATTAATATCAAGAATAATTATCAGGCCATCTTCAATCCTCCTCGTGTGCGACCAACGCTAAACCAATACAACGGCGAATAATTATTTAGAACCATACAACGATAGATTTTCGCTTCGTCTCACATCGCCATTTCTATAGTAATCCTCGCTAAATCACGCCATAATGTTAACTGCTATACTGCATTGTCGGTATTCCGTACATCACACACTTCACGTCATGATTTCATGGAATCCAATAATTCGTCTATTCAGAATGACAAGGACGTATACCCGGCACTTTTAGCGTTGGGATCCGTCCTTGTTATATTCTGAATAGACGCCATAATCATATCCCTTTGAATACTGAAATGTACCACAACACCTTAGGTTCTCCTGCTTGCTATCTTACATAATTTAAAAAAAATTATATCGAAAGAATGATATACTAGCGTACTTATCATACAAGACAACACCAGTCGTGTTATGATTATCTGCAAGAATAAATACACGAACAAACACGCTCGTTATCGTTCAATATAACATCAGAACCATTCAGCTTATAAATCCACGGCTTCAATGCCAATCAATCGATTATACATAAGTTTACTACTTATAGTTTCCTAATAATGTGCAAATTTAGCAACAATTTACACGTAGGTCAATTTCCGTGTGTTAGGCCTCTGCTAGGTAGGTCCTGGAGTTGACTTTCGGATTTGGGCAGCTCCACCAGGAGTTGACTGAATGATTCGGGTAGACTGAGCAGGAGCTGATTCTGGGACTTGGGTAGTTCCACCAGAGGTCGAGTTCATGGTTTGTAGAGGACGGGCAGGTGAACCAGCGGCTCTGAAAAGCAAACATTATAGATTTTTTTAATTATAATAGCATTGTTCTGGGATCTATATACTGCACAGCACTGTACATGTAGGGCCTATATCCCTGTATACATAAGAAAGAAGACGCATAAGAAGATCGGCCATCTTAAGCAAACTAAACTTGATATATAAAAACTAAAACGAAATCTAAAATAATAATAATAATAATAATGAATAATACTAATATTCAGAATGATAATAATGATGATAATAGGCTAATAGTGATGATGACGATTATAATAAAAATAATAGTAATAATTATAAATCCCAGAACAATGCAGGGTTATGGCCCTTCAGTCTGTAGCACGCTTGGTTGGTGGCATCTCCCGGTATCACCATGTTTCTGCCTGCATGAGGGACGACCTCCAATGGCTCCCACTGCTGCAGCACATTACTTATAGTCTCGTCTATTGCTTGGCGCTGCATCCTCTCTGAAGCTTCATCCTACCTATGTGAGTTATTTACCCCTGCCTCCTTTTCTCTGGGCCGCCGTTCGCTGCGCTCAGCTACTCGTGGTGAATACCTTGTCCCTTTCTCTCGTACCACTGCCCTGCAACGAAGAGCATCATCCGTGGTGGGTCCAGCTATCTGAAATGGCCCCCTGCGTCTCTCCGCACGCTTCTTCTCCCTGACTCTGCTCGTTCTTTCTCTCGTCTTCTCGATACTTTTCTTTTCGACCAGGTTTCGTTTGGGACTCTTGCCATTGCCACTTAGTAGAGATCTTGAAGGGGTGCTATTTTCAAGGGACGCTATGTAAATTTATGTGATTGGTTGAAAATTATTATTAATGATTAAACACAAGATAAAACACAGCAGAATCCTACAATTGATTGTTCTGTTGGCCAAGTTGATTCTGGGCTGTTGTAAGTGTCGTAGTTGTAATCCGACTGAGCTTTCTTGTAAGTTCTGCTTGTTTTCTCTGATCAGATGATTTTTTACGAACCAGTTTCTTCCGTTCGTTCGCAACTGAGAACAAAAAATCAAACGAAATCAGCGCCGAAGTGCACGAGTAAATACGAGTGAAGGACTTGCCCAAGATTCCTACGCGGCGGCTTGAGATGGAATCAAACCAGGGGCCCTACGGCTTTAAGGCATCAATGCCGCCATTGGAACACTACCTCGCTCTACAAATATTATGTAATATGTAACATTAAGCTCCGCATGAAATGAAAAAACTGAGAAGAGTGAACAGTAAGAAGATGACGGTTCTAAAATCTAGGCCCACGAAAACCATAGACATTCTCAAAGGTGATTCGACAGCAGAGATCAAGTAGTGTAAATATTTGGCCGAGTAAAATGGTTTCTAAGATATCAATTATGATGGAATTATCTACATCACCGTCCATAACATGACATTGAAGTTGAATCTGAACATTAGCAGCCTAGGTTATATGCCAATTATTTTCGTTTAGGCCAATAGTGCTTTGTTATAATGTGTAGTCTTTCACAATATTAGGCTGTCTTGAGAGTTAGCTAAATATGACATTGTGTTGATAGGCCTACGTTCTTCTAGCTCCGCTCTCTTCCTTTTTT
>OX243825.1:27426253-27588753 GCA_945859605.1 Lumbricus rubellus
GCCCAATGATATTTTTCTACGAAAATTTCCCAATTTGTAGGGGAATGAATTTCCAACAATCCCTGAAAGTTTCACTTTAAAATTTTCATGTTTGCAAAAGTTACAGCTGTTTAAACTTTCAATTCCGTTTTTTCGAATTTCCGCGGAAAAGTGAACGTCATTTGTTGATTTCCATGTCAAATAATATCACCTTTCACTGCCACCTCAGAAATCCGTTTTACAGTTTATCGTAAAGTATGATGGTAGTGTACATTCCGTGCTTTAATACGAGCTCGAATTCTTTTTGTGAAACTCGGTATGAGCTTGTTGATCGACTCCTCCGGCAACTGATCCCACATTACCAGCAAGACTTCCTTAAGTTAGCCAATGTTCTCTAACTTGGGATGAAATGTCTTGCATCGTTCCAGCATAGGTTCCCAGTCGTAATAAACAAAAGGGTTAAGGTCTGGCGAGTTGGATGGTCATTCACCTGTGCCAATATATTTACCGCAGTTGATGGCAATAAGATAGCATCATCATAATCAACCCTGCCGTGCGAGCAAGCAGGCGCACCGTTCTGCTGGAAAATAAACCAAATGTTAGAACATGCCTTCAGTGTTCAATGAGTCTGGGTAGCAGAGTTCAACGGTAAGTTTGACATTTAGCCAACTGAATGGGATAAAGTGCAGTCTTTCCTTGCAGCCGTAACACACGCCAGCAGATTTGACGCCGAAACCATGATGTGCTTTGCAAACTTTACTCTTGCGACTACCAAGCGAATTTCGTGAACATCGCGCTTTTTCCGTCAGACCAAACGACCACTGTCTTTCTGTCTCTCTTTCGACATCTGACTTTTGCTACATAATCACGTCTACAGATAGCCTTCAATGTGCTCGGGCTCCACTTTTCACTGGGTAGTTTGCTATGATCTTGCAATACCCCAGCCTCTGATCACGCAACGCCCGAGTTCCCACTTTATCATCTGCAGAAACTTTGCCCATGACGTTCAGTACGGATTCACAAATTGAGACCTTAATATATAAAATATCACCAGATACTACCAGATTGCTTCATAAACAGCTTAATTGCAGCTCTTAGTGAGGTCATAAGACATCATCATCACTTTATGTGTTGAAATTTGCAAAAAATCTTAAACAAATCACAGGTATTGGAAAGTGATTCTGCGAAAATTCGAAAAAATGAAAAACTGTTTTTGCACAGCTGTAACTTCTGAAGTAATGCAGATTCATTATTGAAATTTTCAGGGATTGTTGCAAATTCTCTCCTCTACAAATCCTGTTATTTTCATAGAATAAGCTCGATTGGTTGCGGAGATATTGCATTTTTGCTGGTGGGGTATTTTATTTTGAGCCACCCTGTATATGGTTTTGGCAGGCTTAGCAGGAGTTGACTATATGGTTTTGGCAGGCTTAGCAGGAGTTGGCTGTATGGTTTGGGCAGGTGGAGCAGTTGGCTGTATGGTTTGGGCAGGTTGGGCAGGAGTTGACTGTATGGTTTGGGCAGGTTGAGCAGGAGTTGCCTGTATGGTTTTGGCAGGTTGAGCAGGAGTTGACTGTATGGTTTGGGCAGGGTGGGCAGGAGTTGCCTGTATGGTTTGGGCCGGGTGGGCAGGAGTTGCCTGTATGGTTTGGGCAGGGTGGGCAGGAGTTGTCTTTATGGTTTGAGTAGGTGGAGCAGTTGGCTGTATGGTTTGGGCAGGTTGGGCAGGAGTTGACTTTGTGGTTTGAGTAGGTGGAGCAGTTGGCTGTATGGTTTGGGCAGGTTGGGCAGGAGTTGACTGTATGGTTTGTGCAGGTTGAGCAGTTGGCTGTATGGTTTGAGTAGGTTGAGCAGTTGGCTTTATGGTTTGGGCAGGTTGGGCAGGAGTTGACTGTATGGTTTGGGCAGGCTTAGCAGGAGTTGACTGTATCGTTTGGGCAGGTTGGGCAGGAGTTGAACCGGTAATTTTAGCAAATTCAGTTGGTTTTGAAGTTTCACCACCTTTTGACTTTTCGTTTTTAGGTGTTCCAAACGTTTTTGGCTTTGTGGTGGCATTGGGAAGTTGTAGAGTATCACCATGAACTGGTTTTGTGACACCAGATGCAGCTCCACTAACTGACATCGCCGCTGATCCACTTGCACTTGCACTTGACTTTGAAGATGCGGTAAGTTCACTAGCATCGCTGAAAATAGAAACATCGTACATTAATTTTTTTATTATATTTAAAACCATTACTATAATTTATTACTGTTATTATTATTATTGCATATTTATAACTATAATTATAATAATATAATAAGTTCCCATCTATTCATTTCAGTGATTTATATCGTATCCATAGGCGTACGAGGCGGGGGTCCAGAGGGGCAAATGCCCACAATTTTCGGGCAAGTCTTTTTTCTGGCAAGCAGACAACCCGATGACAAAAAGAGGTCCTCAACTCCTTTGTCTGGGACAAAAAATTGTATTTTCCACCACGAGAGTTATTTTTCGGGCAGAAGTAAACTCTTGACCCCCCCGCCCCCACTGCTGAAATCTCCCGAACGCCTATGATCGCACCCCATCAAGAACATCTGTTCAATAGCGCACCGCTTCTGAAATTATTCAGATACAAAAATTAGTATTGATTAAACACACTATAGAAAAACTAACTCTTTTTTGATCTCTTTGAGATTGAGTTTATTTTCAGGTGCAGCAGCTGTCGACTTTTCACCTTCCTTCTTTTTCGGATCTTCTGTTTTCTTCTCGTGTTTCTTATCAAGTAGGTGATCCTTTTCACCCTTATCTGAGAACAAAAAGTAGGCCCTAAACAAGGACAGCCATTCAGTCAGCGTATTAACTCTTATACGTGAGGGTTGTTATAGTGATAGTGAGGCTATACTTATACTTCCTGCTAGTTGTGTTTTTTACACAAAAAGTTGTAATGCGTAATATCGAACCATTTCTGTCACAGTCGAATGATGGGAGAACTGTGGATTTTCTGCTTTGTAATAACCACCTAGCATTTCATTTGGCAGTCTGGTTTGTTTCGTTCAGGAGATTACAATGGCCTACATTGCAGCCGGGTGGTTGCAGATTCGAATCCACACCTCTAGCTCTTTCTATACTACTGTAAGAGACTTAGCGGTCGAAATATTATCTCAAAGAGCAACATTGTAAGCTTATATAATATCGCAATTACGATGGAACAATCTAATTAACCGTTCATTACATGACATTGAAGCTGATTCTGATTATCAGCAGATGCTTATGACATACTTAGCGGTCTTAGGTTGAGCATCTAAGCTTATTCAGTCTTCCATGATGATGGTGAAATTTTATTTTTTAAACTTAGCAGTTATTAGAACTCGAGTTTGTAGCTAAATATTTGCGGCTACCTTTTTCAGCAGCAGCAGCAGCCTGCTTCCTTCTTTTTCTTTTTACGTATCTTAAATATCAACCAAAAAAGATCATTATTAAAGTCGGAGAAATAGAAGTGCTCAGAACTATTTATGCAGACAGACAAGAATTTTAAAACAGCGCATGCGCAGATAGATGCATTCTGCCTTGTAAACCGCAGTCCAGGTGTTATTATAAATTCATTTTTGCCACTGGTTAAGCACGGAATTCTTTCTGTTATGGAACATGAGAAACCAATCAATCAATCAGTCAATCATTTATTTGACTAACTAAAATAAGATGGCCCCTCCCACTTCTGGCTTGGCCGAACCAGGAGGGATCCAGCACTTAGACCATTAATGCTAAGCCGAACCCACTACAATAACTGTAGGGCCGACCTGCGTGTCGTGCTATAGTGGGCCGTATTTCGTATGACCTGTACTGTAATCATTCTGCCTGTTTGTCAGATTGAATCAACAAAGAATAATATTATCATTATATATCTTTCCCTTCTTAGTCCTCCATGGCAATTTACTCCCAATCGGAAGACAGTGCTCTTTTACCAGCTTTCACAGCGCAGAAATGCTTCTACAACTGCGCAAATCTGTTTAGAACTGCATATATTATGTAGACTGACACTAATATGCAATTGACTCACACTAATATGCAATTGACTCACACTAATATGCAATTGACTCACACTAATATGCAATTGACTCACACTAATATGCAATTGACTCACACTAATATGCAATTGACTCACACTAATATGCAATTGACTCACACTAATATGCAATTGACTCACACTAATATGCAATTGACTCACACTAATATGCAATTGACTCACACTAATATGCAATTGACTCACACTAATATGCAATTGACTCACACTAATATGCAATTGACTCACACTAATATGCAATTGACTCACACTAATATGCAATTGACTCACACTAATATGCAATTGACTCACACTAATATGCAATTGACTCACACTAACCCAGATGTTCCCACGGTATATTTTTTCATAGTTTTAGGCATTACTGTGAATAATCTGATGGAAATAAATACAAAATAGAGAGGGAAAATGTATTTTCATGTTTGCTGTACATGGTTACTTGGAAATCTACCGTCCTACATGTAGGACGCTGGGAACATACAACACATGTATTCTCGAAATATGAATATGATCATAGATTTTTGTTTACAGCAATAATGCAGATCTATTTTCCTCACAAATCATAAAATGACATTATTATGACTATTTTGACTTCTGCCTAAAATTAATCTAGACTTGGTCTATTTCTTGTGATAGTCAATGAAACACTTCATGTCCAAACCAATGTTGCACTTGCTGCACCGAGTGGTGCACTTTTGATGACAGTGTCGACATCCTGTTTGTTTCTCCTGCGGCTCCACGAGATGGTCTAATCGATCATATCTGGAGTCGACATGTTCAGTCTGTGACGGCCTACCTGCACCCTTTGATGATTTGGCATTGGTCTCCAGTAGAGCGGTTAGGCCTACTACGCGACGGCGGAACTGGAGATGATCCAGTGATCCTTTGCGAGCTTTGTATAGTTGCCAGGCATTTTGCTCAGCCAAATCGATACAGTGACATTATCAGAGCGAAGTACCACTTCTTTCCTCTGACTGAAATACGGTACAGGCTGATATTTTGGTCACAGCGGTCGACGCCTCCCATGTTTTCGTTGTAGACGCGAACAAGGTGAGGTTGCGTGACGCTGATATTATTTTTCTTCTTCTGTGAGTATCTGGTAACATTGTGAGTCTGTCGTACAGATAATGCATTCGAAGCAATGGACACAACGCTGTTGTCATCCCATTTGCAAACAACAATGGAGAACTTCTCATCTTTCGCTAGTCGAAAGTCGTATGAGCCACTTTCAGTCTTCTTCATAGCTTTTGTGTCCTGAAGAGGACACTTTGAAGTTCTGTTTTCCCGAATCGTTCCTGTTGCCAATGAAGCATTTCAGCTCTTCAACAGTCATGCCGAGATTCTTGTTCTTGTGAGCTGCATAGTTGTTGCTTTGAGTCACGATCATGCCGAAGACCTCAGCATCAAAGAAGGTGAGAAAGAGGTCAACTGGTGATTCCATAAGTTCAATTACATCTTTAGGGTTCCAAGTCCTTGATGTAATCGGAGAAAGCGCTAAATCACCTTTTCTCCATGTATGCACCTTCATCTTCTTCTTTGCTGGAGGAAGACTGGATGCAGCTAAGTGATGCGCATCATCATCATCGCTGTCAGTACTGCTGTCGTCATCTGGTGGACGTTGGGTCTCAGCATCGGCACGCAACTGACTTGGAGGCAGGTTGTTTATGGTTACCGTCTCCTCATCTCCTGAATCCTCATCAGTTACTTCTGCACATGCGTTATCGGGTGGCTGTATAACAATGTCTACTCCAGCAGCTGGCACAGAATCTGGATCACCCTCCAGCATGGCCATCACTTCATGATGTTTGTACATTCTGTAAAAATACAAGAACAAATTCTAATACACTGTGTTACTAGTCTGTAAACCAAATAGCCAATACTATATACCAGAAATATAACAACAGTAAGAACATAAAAATTTGTCTTTTGGCATACTAGGCAGACCTACCTGTTCAAAATGACCCGAATACCAACCCCTGGAACTAACCCTGACCCTAACAAAATTGGATGAAGTGACAAACATTTTCCAAATAATATGTTGTACATAGTCCCAGCGTCCTACATGTAGGACGGTGTACTAACGATCCCTGCCAAAGCCTGGTAATATTGACTAACAAAAGACTAATAATGTTCATGCATACCTTCATACCTGTAGGTAATTTAGAAATAGTTATAATATTTATAATTTTCACATGTAATAGTGTACACCCACCTCTTTCTAGGCATATCGACGATTTCTCAGATTCCGATTTTCTTCGAATTGAACTTTTATTTCTCTGATATGACAACGCAAGCAAAGTCAACAACAAACATTGCAACGTACAGGAAATACATCTTCCTTGTAAAAAAGAGTATTATATAACACAGAGATGTTATTATATATTATTGCATCAACAAAAAACTAACTGTCCTACATGTAGGACGTGGGGATTATCTGGGTTAATATGCAATTGACTCACACTAATATGCAATTGACTCACACTAATATGCAATTGACTCACACTAATATGCAATTGACTCACACTAATATGCAATTGACTCACACTAATATGCAATTGACTCACACTAATATGCAATTGACTCACACTAATATGCAATTGACTCACACTAATATGCAATTGACTCACACTAATATGCAATTGACTCACACTAATATGCAATTGACTCACACTAATATGCAATTGACTCACACTAATATGCAACAGCCGATTCCGATGCAACTTCCAACCACGAAGACAGCGATTGCGATATACAACATCGTGTTGGCTGATGCCTCATCGACTCCAGTTTTTGTTGCGTTCGCATCTGAAAATGCACCGACATAAAACAGATGACTATAATATTAAATGTATCGAAAAGTGTATTGCAGGAAATCACGAGAATTAGAGAAAATTCAAGGTTTTTTTCTGTAAAGAGCTTACGACTATCTATATATATATAAATGAAACTTTCCAATAGTTTGTGTAAAGTGTTCTCGAAATGTACCGCACAGATTGTTTTGAAAATTTCACAAAACCTTCCATTCCTATCTGAGAGTGTCCATTTTTCTCTTTATTCGAAAAAACGCGATATTTTCCACAAAAAAGTGAAGTTTGCATTCCGCTCGACCGCCATTTGCAAATTCAAAACCGATTTCAGAAACGCCTTGACAGTGACTGCGACCATGCAGCCGAAACATGAATGAGGTCGCGTGCCGTTACGTCATAAGCGATTCGCATAATTATTTTGCGGCCTTCAACATTCTTGGTTGAGGGGGAGGGGGAGGGGGAGGGGAGGGGGAGGGGGATGGGGAAGGGGAGGGGGAGGGGAGGGGGGGGGAGGGGGGGGGGAGGGGGAGGGGGGGGGGGAGGGGGGGGGGGAGGGGGAGGGGGGGGGGGAGGGGGGGGGGGAGGGGGAGGGGGAGGGGAGGGGGAGGGGGAGGGGGAAGGAGGGGAAGGAGGGAAGGAGGGGAGGAGGGGAGGAGGGAAGGAGGGGAGGGGAGAGTCTTTTCTGCCACAGCAACGCGTGGCCGGGTACAGCTAGTAATTAATATAAACCTATTACTGACTTAGATATTAGAATTCTAAGAAATAATGTTCAAAAAACGATGATGATGATGACAAAATTGACAATGATGATGGTGATGATGATGATGATGATGATGATGATGATGATGACGACGACGATGATGATGATTATGATGATGATGATGCGATAACATTTTCAGCAGTATAACGGTAACATTAATTTTCACTCGGTGAATACTGATTGTTTTCCAGGTTAATACGTACTTGGTGACGTCGTAATGTTAAGTAAGCTCGTCGGTTCCTCAACTTCCTCTGCAGGTAGTTGATGTCGTTGTGGCTCATCCAATGCAAATGAACCTACATGTACAATTCTACATGTATCATTAATTTTGTTGAAGATACATTTGAAGCAGCTGCCTTAGTTATTGGAATAGTGTAAACAATCGTCTCTTTGAAAATTCAATTATATTTATACAGGCCTGATAAATTTCAATGACGAAAGTTAGAATTTAATATTCGAACATTTACAGGTGGAATTTCGGGATAGGTCTACGCAATATTCCTAAGTTGCTGATTCGTAACCAGTTAGCCCACACAACGGCAATAGATCTATAATATTTATTATAATATTTATAAGATCGTCGCTGAGTTTGGAAATGAAATTCTTCGATCCGAATTTCATCAACTGGGCAAACATGGACACAGCTTAAATGGCGAAGAAGACAACCATAATTCTGAAATTCATTAAAAAGTTATAATTGTTATTCTTATGATGATGATGATGATGATGATGATGATGATGATGATGATGATGATGATGATGATGATGATGATGATGATGATGATGATGATGATGATGATGATAACTATTATTATTACCATAGTGGTAACTAGTAGCCTAGAAGTAGGCCTAGTAGTAGTGTTGGCAGTAGCTTCATCACCAGCAGCAGTAGCAGTTGCAGTGGTTGTGGCGGAGTATTTCGATTATATTGGACAGTTATTTAATGACAGAGATGCATTTATTGATCATGATAAAATTAATTAAACTTACTTGCAGGCTCCTGAGCTTCTCCTAAACTTGCAGAAGAATCTGGATTTTCTAGTTCACCTGAAGCAGAAAAATGCAATTGAAAAAGTTAGAACTCCAATGGTATAAGCATTGACCAATATATTTAAAAAAACAGCCTAACTAAATAACCAGCTGCTATTATGATATTTAAAAAAATCAAATAATAGCAACAGCATATCCAACAATTAAAAAACAAAAATAGTGAGAAAGGGCCTAAGATGAATAGATAATAATGATAATAAAAAAACTGTAGAACAATTATAGTGCCTAATTATGCTAATAATAATGATTAAAAAGACGATGATAATAATAAGAAGAAGAATAAGAATAATTTTACCCCCTAATCCGAACAAGGGGGGGGGTCTGGCCAGACCCCTTTCATATATTTGGTGCATAACTTTTTTTAAAGTCATAGTTTCTAATATTGCTTTTATGACTTTGTTCCTATATGGATGAGCTACAATTAGCACATCTAAGCGACCAAATCGGTTGAGTGATAAGGAGATACTGAAGATAATACTGACGGATACTGTATAATGTTGACAGTTTCGACAATAAGAGCAATAACAAAGAATGTGAACGTGAAAAGATACCAATGCCTGAATAACAACCTTCCGGTGTTTCTTATGATGAAAACAGTGTTGAAATTGAAGATGATGATGAACATGATGATGAGACTGGACCTAATAGTGAAGATGATGATGACGAAACTGTTGATACTGATGAAGCTGAGACCTGAATACAAGTAAAGATCCGGATATGTTTGGCAGACAAATGCAATGCCAAAAGGATGTGCTCTGTTGCACAATGTAATAAGCAAAAAATGTGGAATAAAAGAATTCGGACACATTATAATTATGAGAATATTCAAGATAGTATTGACAGTTTCCTAACCAATGAGATGAGAGACATCATCATTCGACATACAAACCCGGACTATGATAAATGCTTACAATTTAGGTGAAGGCATATTCCATTAATTTTTATAGATATTTTATATAAAACTTTGAATTTAAGAGCACTTTAATACTAATATTACTAGAATTATGATTTCTTTATTTGATTTTCCAAATTTTATAGATAGACAGTTATTGAGTCCATGAAACGGATCTGACAAACCGTCGCAATTAATGGTACTAAACAATATTGCACAGCTTATTATGTAATACGTTGGTGGACACGCAGCCGTTGCAGGTTGTCACGCAAGAGATCAGTTACATGGTTGGATGGAGTGCGACCATTAGCCTATAATACAATACAATACAATAGTAGTAGGATAATATCTAGTTGGCTCAGGACCTTCTTTAACTTTGTGCAATTTCTTCGCCGGTTTGGATTCTGGAGTTTTTTGTTCTTTTGAAGATAAATTCGAAGCTGATTCTGTAATTTAAAAACAAAGAAATTGATATTCAGATCGTAAGATGTAGTAATAGACGCGTCAACAAATTCAATTATTTAATTATAATATTAGGTTATATACAGCCAGTAGACTAGTTACTAGACTTTAATAATAATAATAATAATAATAACAATAATAATAATCATAATCATAATAATATGAATAGGGCCATTCCAGATTGCTTTTATAGCAGTATTTAATAGTGAAGTCCCTAGGGAAAGTGTACAATGTACATGTATAAACCTGGGGCAAATAGTAAAATAATAATATTAACAGGCATGCATATAACAATAAGCTATAGCATATCATATGGAGAGCTATGCAGCAAGAAAATGTTTCAAACACCTTTTCGATGCACTTTTGTTTTAACTTCAGAACGTCATTGGTTTAGTGACAGTTTCTTTGCTTACCACGGGCGAAACATGATTAAAAAATATGATTGTAATAATAGTAAAATTGTCAGTTTTATAGCAGGAAGGTTGCGTTTAGTAATAGCCTACTATACTAGGATAATATCTACATGTAGTTGGCTTAGGACCTTCTTTAACTTTGTGCAATTTCTTAAACGGTTCAGATTCTGGAGTTTTTGGTTCTTTTGAAGATGAATTCGAAGCTGATTCTGTAATTAAAATGCAAGAAAGTTGTTATTCAGATAGTAAAATGCTGCTCAATAGACACGTCAACAAATTAAATTATTTAATTATAATAATATTATTATACAACCAGTAGTTTCTAGACTTAATTTTGCAAAGTGGATGGGTCATAAAATAAATGTCATAGCCTACGCCATAAAAATAGCTACAATCAAATTGAAAGTGTTCTAGGACAGGTAAATCCCCCGTAAATCACGAGCTGTGCTAAGGAATTTTTGTGCAAAGCAGTGGAAAGGTGTAAGACGAACAAAATGTCGATGTCCTGTATCTACGACTGCATATAATTATGTGGTGAAGAATTTGGTTAAGCCGCAGCATTTACAGAGTTCTGGTAAATTTTATGGAAGATTTCCACATGAAGACCTACTTGTACTTGTGATTGTTGTACTCAATGTTTCAATTATCACAAAGCCTGGCAAAGCTTACGAAGTAGCCTAACTTTATCCGATCAAGAGCATAATAATAAATAATAATAACAATAACAGCAACACTAACAACGATGGCAGTGGCAATGCCAATGATATTGATAATAATAATATTACGGATGATGATCAAAATAAAGTAATATTTATAATTATATTAATGATAATGTTAACTAAAAAGCTGAGGCTGATGATGAAAATGACTGTGACGATGATGATGATAATAATATTAATAATAAAAATAGGCCTAGTGATAATAATAAACTATGGGTCCCATCAACAACGAGGATCTCTGGAGATTTGCGCGAAACAGGATGTTCCAGAACATCTCAGTTAGCCTACAATCCAACGCTTCAACGCAGTCGCCTACCAGGGCACCTTATCTTGATTTCCCGGGCCACGGTCAAGCAGCCGTAAGAAAACTGAAATTTATCTTTGAAATCTTCATCGAAAACTAAAACTTACATTCCGAAAATAATAATAATAATTTGAAATCCCGAGGGATCCTAGGTACCTCGGGTAAAAAAAAAAAAAAAAAAAAAAAATAATAATAATAATAATAATAATAATAATAATAATAATAACAATAATAAAATAAAAAATATGTTAGTAATAATAACCACAATGATGGTGATACTGATAATGATAACAACAATCTTTCGGAAGACGAGTCCTGAATTTCCAGACATTCAGGAACTTTTAAACTAAAAAATAAATAATAAATAAAAATAAATAATAATAATGAAAATAATAATAATGATTATTTATATTCTTGCTATTATTATTATCAGTTATTTATTGGATATCATCTAGTTGTCTAAAACATACCTGTATCATTCGTACTTTCTGAAATATTCGATTTCGAATGCGACTTAGGTTCTGTAGCTGATGGTTCTTCAGACAGTGGAGCAGAAGCTGCTGTCTGATTCGTAGCATTGGTAATAATAATTGTCTTCGATGAAGATGATTCTGCAGCTGGTGGCACAGAGTTAACAATTATTGTCTCAATTCAACGACGTTACAGTTCAAATTTATACAATAAAATCAACTGAAAAGAGTGAAATGTTTAAGGCAGAATATTGCAATCATAAGTTTGTGGTGATGGGCGCAACAACTATTTGAAAAAATTAAGTACTAGGACCAAAATAACTATGGTAGCGTTTTCAAGTGGTTGCAACATCATGAACCCGATTCGATATAGTTAATTAAGTCTAATAGCTAATTTCAAAGCGTTTGGGTTTAGATTGACATAGATTGATGAAGAACCAAACCAAAGTTTAGCCTAATCGGAGCAAGGAAGAGAAGGTCAATGGCTGAGACAAACATAAACGCTTTCCTGATAATAATTTTAAAAGAGAATAATTTTAATTTGCCAAAACAATATGACGATGACTCACGCAGTGATTTGTTGCAGCGTACAATGTATTTCTCAGTGACATTTTCCATCGCTTCGTAAGTGTTGTTGTTGTTGTCGGATGTGGACATCTTACAAGTACCGAGATTCGTGTAATAGTCAATCATCATGCAACTGACGTTAGCTATACATCGTTCGTTGCATTCTGCTGCAGAAATCTTTTCTTCAGCGTCAGCATTTAAGACATGTCGTCCAGGACTATTGATGAAATACGCTGCTTCTCCTGCAGCAAAAACAAGACAGTGGTAAGAATTTCTAACACAGATTGTGTTCAATGTTACAGAAAGCAGAATGATTCTCATTCTATTAGGCCTAAATAGAATAATAATCATTCTACTTTCTGAAAGTTTCTGTAACCTTGAACACATCAGGAAATTTTAAAGATTACGTTACAATAATTGCGAAATCAATATTGCTATCCAGCATGAGCAGGAAAATTGAAATCACTTCATGACAAAAAAGGTTTTAGGTAAAACATTCTCGAGTTATCATTTTATGATGAAAATGTCAGAATCGAGTTTAATTATTGTATATTTAAGACGCGTAGCCTATCTATGAATCTTTTGGTCATGCATTTCAATCCGAAACACTAATGACAAACATCCAAATAATATATGTGATTGAGGTAACTCGCCTTGCGTTCGAGGACTGCAACTGCGCGAAACATCGTATTGGACCCAAGCAGCATCTGTAACTTTGTCTCCGCCGGTCGCTGTGAAGTAGTGGCAGCTTTTGCCACCTGCGCTTTTAGTGATAACTCCAGCACAGGAAAGATAAGTTATGCACCAACCGATGCAACTTGTGCCGTTCATTCTCGAAGTCTTTATGAAAGCCTCGGGGTAACTACCGATGACTTGGTTAACTTCTCCCTGAAAGGCTGACATGTAAACATGTAATAATGATAATGATACACGAAATGAAACTGAAAATAAGTCGGTATCATCCTGGTTATTTAGTCTGGAATTAACACAGCGGTGTATTCGGTGATCGACACAAGACAACAAGCGATACGATAAAAGAAATCTAAATATTATCTACTTCCCTTTGATATGTCTGATTGTGTTTCTAGTTGATCATCAAATATGATTCATAACTGTAATCATTTTGAACAAATGAGACTTTGACCAGATTTTATATTGATTTTCTTCCGAAGCCTAAATTGTAAGCTTAGATCTAATGTCGATGACTTCTTTATGGAATTATCCGCGTTCAACTTGTCTTAGCGGTGTTATTAAACCGCGTTGCACTTTAGAAGACAAAAAAGAGAAGCAAAGGTCGATCATTGTCTAGAAGTGTACTGTGTTATTATTGGTACGCCCTCATGCAGAAGACCTCCTTAATCTAATAATTTTATAGGTGACTGCTACACCCTAAGCGTCGGACAAATGCATCATAACCTCAGACATTCAATTCACGTTCGTAATCGTAATCGTAATCTCAAAACATTTTTAAAACGCCACTTGTCATAGTTGTTTTTTTGCTCCATTCTTTGTGGGCCTCTCTTTGTCCCTGCAGGTTGGTTGTGTCTAGTTTTTGAGTTGTCTTTTTGTTGTTGCAAATTTATGATGAAATTAATATGCACGCAATGAACTGCTTCATTTTAGTCACTGTGAGTTTGATACCGTTTTAGATCGTGTGCAAATGTTGCTTTCGACGTTTCTTTACTCCTACACCCTGGGATAATTATGATGGCCGTCAATTTACGCAATGTCAAACCTATCATGAGCTTACGTTTGCAGATGTCACAATAATCCCAATCAATGCCTCCAATAGCTTTGATGTAACACCATGGCGCCAGGTAGGTAGCCGGTAGTGGGTTTCTAAAACAATAATCATGACAAAGGTTAGTTTTCAGTTGGCATTCTATAGGCTACGTGATGAATGCATTTGGTAGCAACCACGGCTATGATTATTTTAAGACTGTTTTTAGTTTCTTAAGCAACAGAGTGAAGTGACTCCTAGGAACTAAGCGCAGTGAAACAGGGAGGTCATTCCATGTTGTAAGACCAGCGACAGATAATGAACGACGCTGTCGGATAGCTGTCCGCGAACGGGAAACCAGAAGCCCAGCTTAGTTCGCCGATAGAAGGGTGGATCGACGCGGAACACATAAGGTGGAACAACAGAATTCTCGAAGATAGGATGGAGCTAGCCCCGCAATGCACCGCATAACCAACGCACAGGTCCTGTATGTACAATCCGATATGGAGAAGGGAGCCAATGTAAGACGTCCCACATATACGACGAGACATGGCGATTTTTTGCGTTCATATGTCGGAATTGTCCAATATCTCTTTGTGGCCTATTATAATTATTTGCATTCTGAAGACGTAGAAGCTGGGCATTGCATGCCCAAATACATGTAAGTTATTGCGGGATTTGTACGCAAATATGATTACTTTTATTGTTATGGCTACCTTCGTGACGAAGAGAGACAAACATAACAGAAATTTAAGAACTCCATTGGGGCAAGATAATTTTTCTTTATAACACTTGTGAAAGACATTTCCATACATGTATGTAAGCCTACATAATTATTTTACCGGCAGTAGTTCTTTGCTTTCTGTTCATTTCCGTCTGAAAACACAAATTCTGGTTTCGTATGACTCGACCAAGGTTCGCACATCGAATGAGACATCGTATGATCCAATGTTCCAATGTATGATGCACCTTTATCTCCCAGCGTACAACCTGCAATTGAATATAATTATTGTACACTGTGTAGCGTGTAGTTGCTTCTAGACTATTGAATTGTTTCATAATGTAACAGCTAATGGTCTATACAACCAACTTATCTACATGTAGAACAGTTCAAAATACGGACAATGCGGAGAGGGCCCAAATCACCGACTGATAAATGTCATTATGTATACAGTTCTTTAATAACTCACAAAATGTTGAGTTTGTATTGATTGACTTATCTGTCACTGATTTCTTTGTTTGCCCACTGATGGCTTATTTGCTCTTCCTCCCAGGTACAAGAGAGAAGCTTTACTTGTTCTGCCTCCCAGCTACAAAAGCTACTTAATTTTGGCCTATACTAATTAAAGTGGTCTAGACTAAGTGTTGTGTTAGGCTATAAATTTGATTAATCAAGGTTTTTAGGTATAAAATGCAGTTTAAGTTGCAACAGAGTCAAATTATTTTCCGTTTCCGTTTTTTGTCGTTTTTGTCGCTTTTTCCGTTTTGTATTTTTTGAATAACACGAATTTTTTTCGTTTCTATATTCCGTTTCCATCTTTTTTAAAACATAATTATGTGAAGTAAAGTGTGCTCAGACTCATTCAGCTTGATTGGTATAAGCCCTCCAAAACTCCTTAAATTGGGAGTAGGCCCTATGTAAGCGCAGACTGGACACTTTTAGCTAATAAGTAGGCTACTGGTGCTTGGTACGAATGAATAACATAACAGGTCTAATGGTAAAGAATATGTTTTCGATTGAAGTTTACGGACACCATCATTACCTCGATAGTCTCCATTATTCTCCGGACAAGGATCACAGTATTCCCATTCCACCTCAGGATCAATTGTGTAGCACCATATACCGTTCTTCTCGTTAGGTTGAGGATTTCGACAGAAATTGAAAGCCTCTGCTTTGGAATCGTCAGGAAATTGGTGATCCTCCATGTCGCCAGCAACTTTATGGGGAGAATCAGACGCCCATGCTTGGCAGACTTTCTCAGTGATTGTCACATTCCGCGTTCCCATATACGTTGATCCAGAGAATCCCATTCCGCAATCGGTAAAACAAAAATCAAGAATAAGTAAATATTTACCGTTGCAGTTGTGCAAGTCTGCGCAATGTACGCATAGCCAATCGTACGATAATAGGCCTACCGCAAATATTTTGCTTCCTCTACACATTGTTTGTAGGCTATCTTCAGAATTGTTTTTAAAAAAATCATGAGAATCACTTTCCATTTTTCCGGTCGCTAACGTTTTTATTTCTCGGCTGTTTTGTAATTTCCCATCCCATTTTTTAGTCAACTAGTAGACCTGGCCTATTGCCTATTATAGGCCTATTATATATTATAAGCCTACGGTAGGCCCATCGCTTAAATCGGGTGAGTTCAATGCCTATATTCTAAATTGAATTATTTGTTAACGGGTTTCAGTTTGTCAGAAATAAAAACAAAATTGTTTGGTTCAAATAATTTGAAGTTGGAAATTAGGAACATTATTTTAAGTTTAGGCCTATATGATAATCTATTTTTACAGAGGTTGATAACCGCTGCTTCTGCGCTGGCGGTGATCTCAATGATCGAGTGGTGATCTAAAAGTATATAGACTACTGCGGCTATGAATGCAGCGCATGTCTGTTTAAACCGAGTATTAATAAAATTATTACGGTCCTTTCCCATATTAAGTTAAAGGTCTAACGAGCAATGGTCGCTATAATTATAATTCATAACTTGACCAAGAGGAACTCAACTAAAATATATCACTAAGTAAAAATTAATATAATTGGATATAGGCCTAGGCCTAATCATGAAAATTCAATTTATCTTCGCTGTTTGCCGCTTAGTTCATCGAACAGACATTGCTCTGTGTAGAAACATAGGCTACAGATACAAACGTCTAACGCTGAGAATTTAATCTCGCCAACTCCTGCGTTTCCATTGTAATGTGTAAAGAAACTCCTCAGGCATTATTGTGATAATAGAATTGTGATATCTTACCTACCTTTACTTAGTCCGACGTCGCTTTTAACAAAGGTCCATATAAAACTTAGACAAACGTAAAATCGAATGAGAAAATTCCGTAATGTGAGTGGACACAATTCACCCTGAAACGAGTTAACACGAACTCTAAAAAATGTTTGGAGCACTGTGCTTGACAAAATCGTCAAGTTACTAGGTAGCCTAAAAAGAGCTATAATAGACCCATCAAACATATGAACAATAGCATTGTGAATTTTAAAATATAAAATACAATTTGATTTTGTTGTTTTAGCAAGTTAGCCTATGTGTTTAAATATGTTATTGATCCATAGATAAAAAGATTTATTCAAGATTGGGCCTAGACTCTGATACTACTACTTTTCAGAATTGTTTTAAAACGTTGACGTACATCTTGGAGAGTTCAACATGGGCTAGTCATTCGAGGGGGGGTACAAGTTCAGTAAACGGACATTATCTCCCGAATGCAACACTCTGGAAATTATGTGTTGGTTTGGGTCAGGTTAGGCGTCGTGATGGTCGTTTAGGACTCAGGTTAGGTCGTGAGGGTCGATTAGGATCAGGTTAGGCGTCGTGTGGTCGGTTAGGTCAGAATAGGCGTTGTGAGAGTTGGTAAGGATTAGGATTAGGGTTAGTGTCGTCATTAAGTACCCGATACTACAGTTTTGCCACAAAATTGTTCTGGAGCGTTCGGCAACTGAATGGATTTTCCTTACCATGTTATCGTCTTTCGTGAAGGTCGTCGGTGACCTTCACAGCGAACATTATTATAATCCTAGAAGAAGCATCGAAAATCTTTCGCAAATATAAAACCTATATCCAGAATTTCTTGCGGCGGGATTAAACGTTTCCAACAACAATGGCATCGTATAATAATTGAGCGTCTGAAAACTATTGTAACTCTATGACGTTTCGGTCGTTTATTGTGTGACGTAGATTCTGTATGACGTTGGCTGGACAACAAAACCGATACCGTATAGATCTAAAATCCGAGATAGTATAATAATATTCAGTGGTGTAAAATTAACGCCTTTTTTGAGAAACAGCATCGAGACAGTGTTGGACGTATTTTTCGAAATTACATTACAGTAGGCTACTGTTGTTCGGTTTCCAAAAGTTCAGAGGAACAGAGTGAGTGTTAAGGTAGGCTGTGTCGTTTTAGTCGAGAATTCGAAGGTGTGATATTAGATGAATCGGATAACGATGATGATGATGATGATGATGATGATGATGATGATGATGATGATGATGATGATGATGATGATGATGATGATGATGATGAGTTCTCTGCTCTGAAAAACAGACTCAGACACTTGAATCATTCCTTGTAAAGACTAGGTGGATGAAGGGAGACTAAGAAATTTAGACAGCGGACGCCTGAACACCATCTCCATCTCTTTAGATTGGTTGCTATTGAGTTTTAGATTAAAAGTACATGTAGGCCTATGCAGGGGCTTCTATCCCATGTACAGGCGGGCGCGACTTGCGCCCAGTGAAAAACAGGGGGGAACAAAAGAAAGCCAAAACTCACGTCGATAGGAGGGAGGCCAGCCATAGAAGCAGTCAGGGGCTTCTATCCCCCTAAGCAGCCGGGCGCAATACATATTCTCCCCCCCTTATTGGGCCGACATACTCTCCCCGGCAATATGTAATCTTGTCCCCTAACTATAAAAATGTACTATTACCTAATTATAAAGCATCAAAGTAGGCCTACTAAAAATAAGGTCATGCATCATCATTTGGGGGGAAGTAGGCCTAAATTTATGTTTCAAGAAGGAAAATTAGGCGAAAGACTAAAAAATGTTGTCAGAAAATGTCTGTCTGAGCAGTTTCCGTTCGCCCAAAACAGCCATTTACCCCTCCCCAAAACCTAAATTCCCAAAAGCAGTGTGACTAGGTAACACACTGATTAAACACTGAACTAAATGGCTTATCTCCAGTGCTATCTTTCAAATTTCAGACTGTAAAATTTCAAAATATTTTGTTCCTTGAGCACTTAGAAAAAACATCATTTATTACGAAGGCCCACATTGTATTTTATTGTATTGCGGAAATTGCAATGTGGAAATTGCAAAAATTTCTTATGGGGAGAGACGCATATCGCACCAAAAAAACCCTCCCCGTCTTGGCGCTACATGTTTCGGTGATCGTCTGCTGGATGCTTGTTTGTCTCTCCCCCAGAAACCTTCATTCCCTATAGCTAGGATACAAGATTACATACTGCCGGGAGAGTAGGTCGGCCCAATAAGGGGGTGGGAGAATATGTAATGCGCCCGGCTGCTTATGGGGGATAGAAGCCCCTGGGCCTATGTGCCCAATTAGCAACATTTTCAAGCTAGGATGATGTGGTGGTTATAGCAAAATATGAAATCAGAATGTATAGTCTAATATACATCAACTGTGATAATAATGTAAGCTATACAGGCTAGTATTGCTATAAGGTATAGCCTACTAATGATATTATTATAGCCCAAGTTGTACATTCTGATTTCAGCTGATGCATTAGATGCCTTCGTAGATCGACTATTCGCATATTACGGATATTAAGATTTATAAATATTCACATAATTAGGCCTGTATTAAAAACTACCAACGAATATTTTATATAGCCTACATGACATTGTGTTTATTCACGAATGTCTTAATTCTTATTTTGTCATAAATAAGAACAATAATCGTTTTACTGAATGAATTCTACAAAATTGAGCTATCCTACGCATAATAATTATGCGTAGGATAACTCAATTTTGCCTAATTATTAGGCTTACAAGAAACTTTACTAAGTTTATAATAATAATAATAATAATAATAATAATAATAATAATAATAATAACAGGCAAGAGAGACAGGCAAGACACAGCACCATCAACGACCTTGTCTACCGGGGCTTAAATAGAGCTGGTACTCCGGCAATCAAGGAGCCGTCGGGCCTCGCCAGGACTGACGGGAAAAGACCGGATGGCCAGACCCTAATCCCATGGAGCAACGGAAGGGCGTTGATTTGGGACGCGACCGTGGTGGACACGTTGGCCGCCTCGTACGTCCTTGAGAACGCGACCGAAGCCGGAAGAGCAGCAGAGAAAGCCGCCACAAGAAAATTGTCTAAGTATTTGGATCTCCAAAGGACATACCTCTTCGTCCCCTTAGCCGTGGAAACAATGGGCCCCATCAACAATGAAGGTCTCGCCTTTGTGTCCGAAATCGGACGCCGGCTGTCGAAGATCTCTGGTGATTCACGTGAAGCAGTCTTTCTATTCCAGAGCATTTCAGTCACCATCCAGCGCTACAACGCCGTTGCCTACCAAGGCACCTTGTCTGGTTTACCTGGAGCTATGGACCGGCCACTCTAAGCAAACTGAAATTGATCTGTTAAAACTAAACCAAGACCTAAATCTAACATTCCTGTTATAATAATAATTATAATAATAATGATAATAATAATAATAATAATAATAATAATAATAATAATAATGATTTTATATTAGGCGATAGATAAGTCCCTGAGGGATCCTGTATACCTCGGGGCAAAAAAAATAAAAATAAAAAAAATAAAAAAATAATTAAAAAAAAAAAATTAAAAAAAATTAAAAATAAATCATAATAATAATAATATCTTTTCTTTATTGAAACGCCTGCAAGACGCACTGCGCTTTACATATACAAGTTATGCAGTAATCTGAATTAAACTTAACTACCAACTGAAGTGAGCAGGCAGCTTTGCAATTAGGCCTACAACGGCGGTAATAGCAGCCTACAAATCAAATCCGCCCAACGGGGGCTCGAACCTGCTATCTCTCGCACTCTTGGCCAGCGTGTTAACCATTACTCTGCCGGGCCCCCCGTTATGATTCATGTTCTCTTTCTTATAAAACGACTTTTGATTTATTCAGAATTTTAGAATCGAAGTTATTGAAAGTTTTTCGTTGTTTTACCCTTCTGCCTATACAAAAAATGTAGCACTTCCACATTCAATATTCTTTAAGTGGACCAGCTTCCTCCACGTTAAAATCTTTTCGCCTATGCGTGTTTGCGATACAGGCTGCTGACGTTGGGCTATGCAGTTGTAGGTTACCTTGACAACTGCATGCCAATGATCTAGGTTACGTCACGAGAGAATCGCTCATTACGTCATAAGTTCACAATCGGTTTAATACGTTGCATTTAAAACTATATTATTATCGCTTTAAATGTTTCAGTTGTTACTAGAGTTTCTGGCTGTAGAGTTTAATTATTCTGCCAACGGTTTTCGAAGTTTCATAAAATATTCTATGTTTGCGACTTGGTTTATTGTTGACAATAGCATGGTAAGAAAATCGATTTACAATAAACAGATCGTGTTCGAAAACTTTTATCTGACTAAACTTTTGTTCTATAAGGACTTATATGCGAACCAGGTCTGTATCTTACGATTCGTACTCTACTCAGAGTTTATGCATTTGCCAAGAAATGTTTGTCATAATAAGAGTAGCCTATGTTCGGCTACGACTTTGCATAAAGGAATCTTGTGAAATTTGACGACGTAGGCCTATTGATGAAAAATAATTTTACTGCACTGAAGTCCGGAATATATAGGCCTAGGGTGTCTCGATAGGTCGTGAACGATTTTGAATGTAGACAAAATAATAGCCTATATGTTATGCACAATATAATGTAGAAAGTTTTATACTGGCGGATAGGTTTTTCAAATGAAAATGTTAATATAAAAAATTAGATTACTATCTCACTATATTCAAATTTTAGCGCCAATATTCGTAACGTCATCAAATTCGTGCCAATTAAACGTCTAGTTAAGCCGCAAACAATATTGTACGACCATCATTGTTTACATAAGCTTAATTAGTTAATACAAATTATCATTTAGTATTTAATAATGTTTCCTATAAGGACATATGCGAACCAGGTCTGTATCTTACGATTCGTACTCTACTCAGAGTTTATGCATTTGCCAAGAAATGTTTGTCATAATAAGAGTAGCCTATGTTCGGCTACGACTTTGCATAAAGGAATCTTGTGAAATTTGACGACGTAGGCCTATTGATGAAAAATAATTTTACTGCACTGAAGTCCGGAATATATAGGCCTAGGGTGTCTCGATAGGTCGTGAACGATTTTGAATGTAGACAAAATAGCCTATATGTTATGCACAATATAATGTGGAAAGTTTTATACTGGCGGATAGGTTTTTCAAATGAAAATGTTAATATAAAAAATTAGATTACTATCTCACTATATTCAAATTTTAGCGCCAATATTCGTAACGTCATCAAATTCGTGCCAATTAAACGTCTAGTTAAGCCGCAAACAATATTGTACGACCATCATTGTTAATCCACACATAAGCTTAATTAGTTAATACAAATTATCATTTAGTATTTAATAATGTTTCCGTTACTCTTTATTACAGCCTCAAGTCGATTAGTCATCGAGCCAAACAGATTTTTCAGAGTTGTCAGAGGTAGGCCTTTTGATGTCCATGCCTTACAAAGCCGACGTTTTAAGGTCGTTTGGGCTTCGGTATCGGCATAAACAGTCAGGGGCGGATCCAGAGGGGGGGGGCCAATCTGGCCATGGCCCCCCATTGAAAACTGCCATGGGACGTGGCCCTCCCATTTGGTCTGAAATTAGCAATACGAATATGGGTGTAATGGATATTGCCCCCCCCCCCCATTCGGAAAATTGAATGGGACGTGGCCCCCCGTTCGGTTTTCAAGTTGAGGACAAAAAAAGGTCATCAACTTTTTTGGCGGATGAAATGGTATGTATGATTTCCCAAAAATTTAGGAAGATGACTAAAAAAAAGGTCATCAACTTTTTTGGCGGATGAAATGGTATGATTTTCCCGAAAATTTTCGCAGATGACTAAAAAAACTTTCTTGGGGAATTTTTTCCTTTTTCCCATCCAAGTTCTACAATTTTGGCCCCCCCCTTGAAACAGTTCTGGATCCGCCACTGTAAACAGTTGCCGCCATAATACTCCAAACATTTTCCATTGGTGACAAATCCGGCGAATTAGACGGCCAGCCCTCGGCTAGGCCTATCCATTGATATTCTTGTTCAACCATTCGACTGAGGCCTTTGATGTGTGTGTGCACGGTCTTGTTGAGATAATCCTTCGCCGTTATTATGAAACATTTTTGTGGCTGTGAACTGAGCGCAGACTGCACTACGCTGGAATTCGGGTTTGACCTCTTTCTCCAGTATCTCATTGATGTAATAAGTCGAAGTGACTGAAGTTTTATTTGGAATGAAATGAAGTTTGGTTAATCCAACACTGTTTATGCTGAACCCGAACCCCAGATACTGAACATCTTAAAACGTCGGCTTCGTAAGGCATGGACATCGATAGGCCTACCTCTGACAACTCTGAAAAATCTATTTGTGGGTAGACAGCTCGTAATAATTTATTTTAAGAAATCCATGTCACCGGTAGACCTAGGCTACTCTTATACAAAATAATAAGCAATAATAATAATTATTATTTATTATTATCATACCGCATTGCTGCTGTGGTCTCTCGCTGTTCTTGGCTGTGCTCCGTCATACTTGCGTGATCTTTGCTGTCCAGTCTCTGACGTTTAGGGGTGAGCTTCTGGTCCCGCGGGTTCGCTTGGCTATTAAGCAGCGCCGTGCTTTCTCGGTCGTGTGGCCTACTGTCTGGAACGACCTTCCGGTTGCGCTTCGCTCTCTACTTGGGGTCCATCCGGCTGGGTTCTACAAGTCCCTCAAATCTGTCTTTGTTCGTGGTTGGGCTGGGAGCGCCTCTGTGTAGTTTCTTGAAGTGGCGCTATATAAATGCTCTGAATGAATGAATGATTAATTTGAGATGAAGAAGGTTTTAGGCTGCATGGAATCGACTTTGTGTGCAGGGATGACATTGTGTCCTTGAGGATAGACCTACCCCATCGGTTGAACAACTCCGCTTCAGGGCAGAAAAGTCACCATTGCATCGATTGTGCTCAGCCACGAGCACGTGCTGTTCCATTAACTCTCAGGCTACCAAGCCTTTTTCAACACGGACTACCAAGGGGGGGGTTACCATCTCCCTGGATTTTGGGCTTGGTTTGAGATATCATAACTTGGAATACACCAATGGATTCAGCATATTTCATTTCTGCACAAAATTATATATTTAGGTTTAAAATATATCAATGCACCTCCAAATTATGAATTTTTTCATGGGTACCCGCAGATTCCACAAACGAAGTGACTAGCGGACCGCCAGGCGGCCGTCCAATTTCAATTACTAGCGGACTGCCAGCCACGTGTAACCTGTCACAATGAGTTACGAGTCTTGATTCTTGAATATTGTTACAATGGCGGCAGTTACCGATAGTTTGTTTTATATCGGACAAAAAACGGACAAAAAACGTGTAGGGCCTACTTACGCACAAGTAAAATGTTAGATTCTGTGTGTGTAGAACATGATTTATTTATTTATTTATTTATTTATTTCGGAAATTTATATAGCGCCTCTTAAAGGTAGGCTACTCAGAAGCGCTCCCGGCCCAACCAAGGCTAAATAAAACAGTTTTTAGGTTCTTAAGGAACAGAGCGGAGTGACCTCTGGGAAGTATAAGCGCAATGTAACAGGAAGACCATTCCAGGTGGTAGGACCAGCAACAGAGAATGAACGACGCTGTCGCATAGTAGTCCGCGAGCGGGGAACCAGAAGCTCAATTTGGTTCGCCGATCGAAGGGTGGATCGACGCTGAATTCCTAAGGTGGAACAACAGAGTTCTCGAAGATATGGTGGAGCTAGTCCTTCAATGCACCGCCTAACCAAGGCACAGACCCTGTATGCAATCCGCTGTTTAGAAGGAAGCCAGACTGCCAGTGTAAGATATCCCGCATAATTTTTATAAGATGCGACATGGCCATATTTTGGGATATGACTAACAAGTCGCGCCGCAGAGCGGAGGACTCGTCCCAGGCAGCCAATCCGGTCAGCCGGTAGTCCATAATAAAGGGTGCTACAGTAGTCAAGGCGGGAAACTACGAAAGAGTGAACAAGAGTAGAGGCAGCACTAAAAGACAGAGAGCGTGAGACCACCTTAAGTTGACGCAACTGGTAGTAACAGCTTCGGCATAGAAGGTTTATATGCCGAGTGAAAGTTAGCTCTTGATCTAAAATAATACCAAGGTCCCGCACAAAAGATGAGCATATAATAAGAGGAAATTCTAATGATTTATGTATACACTATACAAGAATAGTGTTTATATAATAAAGTCAAATATTCAACTATAAGAACTGTAATAAGTCTTGTTTAGGTACAATCAAAAGAAAAAAACACGCATATCTATCGACAATCAATATGAAACAAGAAATTTTGGCATTGTCGGTTTGCGTGGAAAAAAATCGACATTTTCACACATTTTAATTTATTTCGAGCACTTCCTGTCATCAAAAGACAAATTAATTGGTATGAAAAATAGCCCTATATCTCCTCTATAGAATGACATAATTTATTTCTTTTAAATATAAATCATGGATATGTTATAATAGAAAAAAACACGTTAATTTTACGAAAATAAAACACCTTTATATATATATTGTAATTTATTTTTGAGCACTTCCGGTTGTCAAAAGACAACTGAGTGACCATCAAAATGGGTGTGCCGACATTTAAACACACGACACATAAACACGCGACACTTAAACACAGACACTTAAACACAAGACAGATAAACACACGGACAGATAAACACACGACACATAAACACACGGACAGTTAAACACGCGACATTTAAACACGCCGCACTCAAACATAAGCACGATAGAAACATAATTATTAAAAAGTGATAATAGTAGAAAAATAGACAACAATTAAGCGTCTATTAAGGACACCTAACCTCTGAATCTAATTTATAATTTATAAATTTTCCATCAGTAGCTAAAGCTACTAGATTACGTATGTTTTCGGTGTCTAACGTTTCCTTTTTATGTTTTTCCTTTTGGTCATAATGCCAAGGTGCCAGAAATTTGGAACTAATCAGTGTTTTCTTAATTTTTTTGCCGTTCTTATAGGCTATCATGGGTTTTTCAAGGAAATGTTTTTGCAAATACGGGTTCTCGTTCATCAGTTCTAGCCATAGTTTATGAACTGTTTTTTTTCAAGACATTCCTCTTGTCATATTTGTTTTATATATTAATATAAGAATAGGTTTATCCATTCTCTGTTTTTTTTATTTTGTAATGCATAAGAGAGTCTTTGTGGACTGTATCTAATTTCAAAAGTGCCTCATTTAAAACGCATTCTGGATAATTCCTAGTCTGGAAAATTATTGTTTACTTTCATTATCTTAACGTCCAAAAATGAGATTTCTACTGTAGATTGATTAAGTGTAAATTTGAATCTTTTATCAAAATTATTATAAAGTGCAGACTTTGTGCACTGTGAATGATAGTGTCTGTCGTTATGTATATATGTCTTGTGTGTTTGAATGTCGCGTGATTAACTGTCCGTGTGTTTATGTGTCGTGTGTTTATCTGTCCGTGTGATTATCTGTCTTGTGTTTAAGTGTCTGTGTTTAAGTGTCGCGTGTTTATGTGTCGTGTGTTTAAATGTCTGGCGTTCATCAAAATGTAACCCCACATTCCCTCTATAGTATATTAGTATGGTATAATTTGTTTCTCTTAATGTTAATTGACCGATAAGATATAGGCGAAAATCTAAGGGGGGTGGTATCCACCCCTCTGGTACCTCGGATACAATGAGTATAACTTTTGAAAGGTGTGAGGTATCATCTCACATTTTATCTCAAAATATGTGCTAATGAATTTCCTACAGCTACCCAAAAGGTCAAATATTTAATACGGAACAAGTTTGAAATCGAAAAAGACCACCCCCCCTGGTAGCCCGAGGGTTAAGGTACTTGCCCCAGTGAAGCAATCGCAGCGCTCCTTTCAAGCAATGGCGCATGCTAGATTTCTCCCGGAGGCTGACGAATCAGTGACGATCGAATCCGAAGAACGTTTCTAATTATCACACCGTGATTCAAAAAAGTAAACCAAACTGTTTTCCATATATCTCTAATAAATTATCTGATAACATATCACGCTAAAAAATTTCAAATGTTTAGAAAATTGGACCAACAATATGATTCCAAAATTTCACGAGATAAAGTTGAACGGATAAAAAATTATGAATCTTTGAACTTCATATTCCGAAATTTCAGTTTATAAGCATTTTTTGTTAGAGTCAATAAAATGTAGGTAAGTCAAACTGTTTTTCAATATCTTGGCTTACTTTTAAAAATCACAATGTAGTATGCAATAGTAGGTCTATGACTATTTATGACTGAATGTTTATGTATAGTGTCAGTGTCGTTTGTAACTCAGAATGCGGTCTGCAACTAAAAATTAAAGTCGACGCTTACTTACTTACTTATTTTTTCGAGGTCATCTGCTTGGGTTCTTGCATGAAACAAATTTTGAACGGTGCATCATTTCTCATGGAATGGTTCTTGCGCTATCGGTTAGGTATATCCGAACGTAACCGTGGTATAGTTTTAAGCTAATATTTTTGACGACAGCGCTGTCCAAAAAAGTGAAGAGTTACCGTACCAAATTTAGCAATCTTGATTGCAATAATTTTGCGCGCTAGTGTTGTTTCTCGGCAGTCACAAGATGTCACTAGCGTTGATGATCCAAAGTTTGATGGACTCAAGACTGTCAAAATTTGCAAACGCCATATTTTGAACTTGCCACATTAATACAGTTGAAGCCTAGATCATTTATTTTTATTCTTTATTCTCCTGTTCAGCAGCAATAATTATTTTTCTCGTACGTTGCATGTTTTTTTTATTAAGCAGGACGTGTTCTTTGAAGTTTCATCTTGTGGCCATGACCTTGTTAGCAATCTTGTTTATTTCTATTTCGCGTTCTAGTGAATCTAGACTACTTCATGTCTCCTGTCATCTAGCCTTAATTTTATACAGCCCTGGGCTGGTCTCTGTTTCTGGGCATTTGCGCGCAATGCTGAAGAATTGTGTTGAAGTTTAAGATTTCATTGCAAGAATATTTTACGATTAGTGATTATTAGATATTCGTTGCATAAGCAAATTGCATGTGAAGTGCAGTCTTGATAGTTGCTAAGACAACTTTTGGTTTGGTCAGTGTTGAAGATTTCAAGATGGAAGCAAAGAACGATGATGAGCAGACGCAGCTGAAATGTAAATCATCATCGAAAATATCTACTAATAAATGGAACCAGAAGACACGTGAAGGCATTCCTACAGAAAGAACGCAATATTACAAGAGCAATTTGCGCCAAAAAATTGTTTCCAGTTATTCTATACTGAATCATCATGCGAAAACCCATTTTGAAGATAAACCCTACAACTGCAATCTTTGTGGAAAAGCATTTAATTTTACACAGGATTCTAATCTGAAAATCCATGCACATACCCACAGTGGAGAGAAGCCATTCAAATGCAATTTATGTGGCAAAACCTTTGCACAGGATGCTAATCTGAAAATCCATGCAAGAACCCACAACGGAGAAAAGCCATTCAAATGCAATTTATGTTGCAAAACATTTGCCTGGAGTTCTAACCTGAAATGCCATATAAGAACCCACGGTGGAGAAAAGCCATTCAAATGCAATTTATGTGGCAAAACCTTTGCACAGGATGCTAATCTGAAAATCCATGCAAGAACCCACAGTGGAGAGAAGCCCTTCTAATGCAATTTATGTTGCAAAACATTTGCCTGGAGTTCTAACCTGAAATGCCATATAAGAACCCACAGTGGAGAGAAGCCATTCAAATGCAATTTATGTGGCAAAACCTTTGCAATGAATTCTAACTTGAAAAGCCATATAAGAACCCACAGTGGAGAGAAGCCATTCAAATGCAATTTATGTGGCAAAACCTTTGTACAAAATGCGACCCTGCAAAGACATGCAAGAACCCACAGTGGAGAAAAGCCATTCAAATGCGATTTATGTGGTCAAGCCTTTATGCATAAAGATCATCTAAGATGTCATACAAGAATCCATAATGGGGAGAAACCTTACATGTGCATTTTATGCGACAAAGTATTTGGACAGATATCAACATTGAGATATCATGCAAGAACACATTCTGGAGAGAAACCATACAAATGCAATTTATGTGGCAAAAACTTTGCACACAATTCTAATCTAAATGTCCATGCAAGAATCCACAGTGGAGAAAATCAATTTAAATGTTATTTGTGTGGCACAATTTTTACCCGGAGTTCTACTCTGAAAAGGCATGGAAGAACTCACAATGGAAAAAACCATTCAAACGTAATTCGTGTGGCAAAGGCTTTGAACGGAATTCTAACTTGAAAAGCCATTCAAGAATCCACAGTGGAGAAAAGCCATTCATATGCATTTTCTGTTACAAGGACTTTAGATGGAATGCTAGTCTGAAAAGACATGCAAATACCCACCGTGAAGAAAGTCACACAAATTAAATCTATTTTGATAAAATATAGCCAAAGAATTGCTAATCTCCGAGGACATGGCAGAACACGTGGTGAAGAAATCATTAGAAATGCCATTCTGGTGTAATTCATGTGATCATGTAAAATATTGAAGCAGAATGTTAATTTCGGAGGCTAGACAAGAATCCATAGTGAAGATAAACCCTACATGTGCTCTTTTGATTCCATAATGTATTTCGAGTAAGTAATACATTAAGAATTCATGGAAGAACACGCACCGAGAGAGACCATTGAAATATGATGCTTTTCTGTGTTACACATAAAATATTCACCCTGGAAAAACACCTACTATATGCAATATATTTCAAACAGTATTTGGATATTAATTCATATATGTATATATATATATATATATATACATATATGCCTATTCCAAGACAATAGAAAAACGAGATATAAATAGCGTGACTTAGTTTTTTTGCTGCTGTATATTCCGCTAATATTTTTACTACAGCATTTAGGCCTAATACATTGCATATTTGGTTCGTCGAAAATGGTTAACATAACATGAAGTTGAATGATTTTCAATAGTGTTGGCTGAAGTCAAACTAGGTCACACAATTTACGAGGTCTGCCTCGTTTTTCTATTGGTTACTCTTGGGTTCTGGGTGAGTAAGCTTATCTATGTAAAGTGTACGAATTCGCGTTGGGTATTAAATCAGTTGCTATGATCAAAACATTATATGCTTCTATTACAAGTCTATAGCGTGAGCAGCAGTCGAGACTGCGTCCTTGAAAATATCGGCATAAATAGACGTATAGCCTAACAGAAGCTTATGGCAGTGTTCGTAAGTTGCTGAATAGATATTTGCTTCTGTGTGTTCGAACACCTTACGGTTGGCGCATTGCTTACTACGAAATGGTAATTAGCCTATGGCTTACTACTCAGATAGCCTAATAATAATGGAAGTGACAATTTCTATGGCGGCATCACATACTACTAACAGCAGGATATCCTTTACCAACATGAATAATTCATTTTTAGTCCAGTTTTGAAGGAGTAGATCTAAGCCGCTGGCAGGGCTGGAAGAAGATTGTTTCAGGCCTACATGTCTACTGAAATGCTAGAATGAATTTTGTAATGTTCAGGGTTTTTTAATGTGCAGTTCTTCACAAAATGTGCAGTTGCAGAAGCACTTCTGCACAGTTAAAACTAGCAAAAATGGTCATTGTGCTCCGATTGGAAGTAATTTACCATGGATGATGGGAAAGGAAAGGAGTTGTTCAGTCTTCAAAATTCCTTAGAAATAGCCCTGGCAATGCTAAATTTGCTAATTATAGTGATATTATTATGATTGTGGGCCTACGGAGTTTGAACTCGGTCAGTGAACCTCGTCTTTGCTTGAGAGCATACACTCTCATCTGCTAATGAGGAATTACTTTTTTTAGATACAAATATTGCTTAATCTGAGGCAATGATTTCTGAACAAATTTGTTATATTTTCGAAATAAAAATCAATGATTCATCTAAATCCTGATGTTAATAAACCTAGATCGGCCTAATTGAAATGAAAATTGAAACTTTTTGTTATAGTTGCAACAATATCATATCAATATATTAGGCCTAAAGGCTGCTGTTCGTTAAATTTCATTGCCTGAAGCTTCCTTAGATTATACATGTAATTTGGTATTACTATCATTGCTAATAATAAATAAATTATATAACATCTCCTGATTTTGCAACGTCTGAAGATATTTTCAGATGAAGACATCGTTGGTGGTAGTCGTCTGCCTTCTTGTGATTACCTGTGGTGAGACAAACGAACAGTTATACACGACAGATCATAAACAAAACTCTTTTTACATTTCATAAGCTTAGTCAATCGCCTTCATTCGACAAAACATAATGAAACATGTACAATTATATTTCGGTCTACAGATTTTAATTTCTACCATTCACTTACGTCAAATGTAGCCTATCTCTCGCCCATTGTTTTGTTAGCTGCCACCACTTTTGAGCACTTAAACTGCAGAATGATAATGTTAATCTTTGTTTTTTCCAAACTGACACAACGCAATATGATTAGTGATTACATGAAGCAATCTTATCAACATCAATCTTAACTACAGTTGTAGGGAGACAGCCTGCAATACAACGGTGCTAACAGCAGCCTACAAAGCACGCCTATCCAACGGGGTCTTCTGGAATCGAGCCCAGTCCAGCATATCTCTATGCCAGTGTATTATCCAATGCGCCATCGTCGCCCCAGAACCATCCCCCCAGAGTAGAGGAGAATAAAATTTAGCGCTACTAACAGTAGGCATATGATAGATTGTAGCATAACCAATGATGATAAATTATGTCGTACTTGGTATAGTTACGATGCTGGTTTTTTCCGACTAGTAATAGGTCTGCTCAGTAATTATCAAATAATTATATAGTTACCAAGATGCTTATTGTGTTTTTCCTCTGGTTCCTTTGCCTCGATATGATTACTACTACCTTACATGTGCTTAATGATTCAGGTTGCCATTACTGACTTATGTTTGTTGCTTATTTTTTGGTTTTGCTTTGCTTTTTGTTTGTATTTTTTATGTTGTTGTTTTTTTGGCTTGTTGCCAAAGGCTTTTTTTGATCATGTGATTTTATGCCACATTGATTTCTTTTCTGGTATTTTCTTTTTTTTAAAAATTCCATTTTCTGTTTATATCTCTAACCTCACCATCTTGACTTACATTTCACGTTCAGGGGTTATCCAGGTTAGCGGGACCTGTCCCTTTCTGGATGACCCTTTCTGAGTGTTCACCGTTTATACTATCAAGGTGTCCTGCGAACATTAATTTTTATTTATGTGTATAGACCTGGGAGTCGACCCCAATAAGTCGACCCCAGTCGACTTGGTCATCCCAAGTCGGGTCGGGTTGTTTCTGGTCACCGCAACTGACCCCAAGTCGAATTTTGTGGAGGGAAGTCACTTGAAGTGGTTTTTACCCCAAGTCGACTTAAACCGACTTGAGACACAAACATAGGCTAGTTAAATTTGTCACTTTTGCTAAACATGGACTTAGCCTATATTGATTATTTTACTGGTACGCTGTCGTGCAGACTGCCATTCCGCCGATCTATTCATATAATTCGTTATTCTATGCTAAAGCGTGCTATATATTGTGCTTAGCCTATTATAATGGTTAAACAAAATGTTACTAAAATATTAGCACGTGTGCTTATCAAGATATGAACGTGAGCAAATCAGTGAACTTTTAGTGGTCAGTGAATTCGGCGCCAAGAAAGCTGGATCTACATTCTACAAGGCCAGTAATAAATCGATATTTTGGCGCTACTTTGGTACCGGTGTAAAGGTTTCAGATTACCCCCTCCTAAACATTACCCCCCTGAAAACTGTAAATTGGACCAATCATCGCATTTATTGCACTAAAATAATCGGAAAAATAATCCCGCTTCTTGTTTTGGTCTCAAGATTATCATCCGTCATCCCACTTCGTGGTTTGTTATCAATATTTTCATCTGTAACTAAAATACTAATCGCCGCTGAAGTTACAATGGAGAAAATGTCTTCGAGGCTATTATTTTTTCCCGATCAAAATATTGATAACAAAACACGAAGTGGGATGACGGATGATATTCTGCAGACCAAAACAAGAAGCGGGATGATTTTTCTGAATTTATTAGTGCAATAAATGCGATGATTGATGCAAATATAGTTTCCGGGGGGTAATCTGAAACCGGTTTCCAGTTACCGGGGGGTAATGTTTAGGAGGGGGTAATTTGAAACCTTTACACCGGTACGCTGCATCTGCAGTTGTTGTCTGCAGACGGAAAAGCTACATGTATTTATATTATGGGCCAATTGGACAATGAAAGACTTTACTGTCAGTGAGTAGGCTTAGGCTACTATAATAGTAGTAGCCTACTGGATGATGCGCTTGCAATGCTATTTGCTAAGTTGCGGAATGATGTTAGTGGCCGATCAATTATGAAAACAGAATTAGGCTACAGATGAAGCCTATCATAACACGCCATTCCGTGCAACCAGTCCGCGGTCCCCCATTTTATCGGACCTTAATTGCGCATTTTACAAATTTATTTAATATTAATATTAATTTAAAAAAAATAATGAGTGCAATCTGAATAATCACAGATAGGCTAATGGACAAGGTAAAATTTAAAGGCCTAATAATTTGTCGTCCCATAGTCTAGGCTACTAGATTGGCCCAAGGCATCACAAAACTACTCAAACTGAAACACAAAAGTCTGAAATGGGCTTAATAAAACTTTAACAAATTCATGCATCAATTAAGAGTTGAGGCCTCATTACTCATTGGTAGGCTTAGGCCTATATGAAATTAATGCTTGCCAGGAAAAATTGGCTTGATCTCTGCCAATGGTAGCCGTACGTAGACCTATAGGATAATGGCTATTACCATGTCAGAAGTCGACTTCAAGTCGAAAGTCGGTTGTTTTTCTGCCAAGTCGGGTCAAGTCGTTTTGACTTCAAGAAGTCGACTTCAAGTCGACCTCAAGTCACTTTAGGGTCAAGTGGGGTCAGATTGGCTGACTAAAGTCACTCCCAGGTCTATATGTGTAGGGCCTACTGTGTAGCCTAGTATTTTTCTCTGCAGTATACCTTGGTTTTGTTTTGTTTGTCTTGTTCATTCTCAGAATAAACTGATTTGATTTGATTTGATTTGATTTGAGACCAAACTGAAAATAAGGAGAAAGCCGTTTTACAATACGAATCCGTGTTGTATAGCACAATGTAAGAAGAATGTGTTTAAAGCCACTAAATCATGTTTATTGCTGTTGACGTGTGCATGGGTCAAAACCATTTTGAAGTCAGCTCAGCATGCATGGCAGTGCTTTGCTCGTCAGCAGCAAGGTAAAACAGGCTCCAATCCATTATAGACATAATGGCATTGGCCAGCCTTTGATGTCAATTGACAGATCGGCCTTTGAGCAGCTCTACCGATATGCTAGTGCTAGTTTTTCATCGCTGTAGCAATAAACTAAACTTTGCATAAGTTGCTCTCGCCTAAGCAGTTTTCTACTAATATGATCTACGACCATGGTCTCGTGACAGGTTTCACGAGGAAGGGGCGGTTACAGACATTTTTGAAGGGGGAGGCAAAATGTTCGGTGATCTTGTCAGAAAAAAACCGACGACCTTATTTTTATTCATCTGGTCGAAACGTGTGGAAAATAAAGTACCATGACTTCCCTGCCAAAATAACCGATGACCTTTTTAAAAGTAATTTGGTCGAAATCTCTTGAAAATAATTTATGCTATGAACTCTCTAGTCGTATTGATACTTTTCTCTCTCGTCTTGTCCCGCTGCATTGATTTAAAGCCTGTTGAAACTAAATGTGGACCACGTCCTCTGCACGTTTGGAATGGAGGTGGGCGTGGCCGGATTGGCCTCTGTCATAAGGAAAACATTTTATTATATAAAGAACGTTGTACTTTTATCAGTGATTTGTATTTGTCACGATGTCTGTAAACCTGAGTGAAGTCGAATTAATAAATAATTTAGACCTATAATAATAATAATTGCCTATAATATTGTTGTGGTAAAATCAAGAGATCGCCAAATGGAGCTTGGGCAATGGGCATTAGGGGGACAGTCGAAATGCTACGACGAAAAGGAAGATTTTTCATAGGTAATAAGCTTTCACGAATTCGAGAAAAAAAGTGATGTTGATCCATGCGTCTATTGAGAAATACATGTACTGTGATCAGACTCGACGGTTATACACTATTATACATTGCATGTTAGGCTACTAGAGAGAGGAAGAAACAAACTCAAAGGACGTGACTGGCGTCAATGTTGATGGCTTGAAAGTGATTGTCACTGCACGTTTCATCCAATTGAGTTGCACTTTTCGTAATACACTCAGCTGTAGCGA
Source organism: Lumbricus rubellus (assembly GCA_945859605.1). NCBI lineage: Eukaryota > Metazoa > Annelida > Clitellata > Crassiclitellata > Lumbricidae > Lumbricus > Lumbricus rubellus. The sequence goes on from OX243825.1 coordinate 27,461,768, forward strand.
AATATCTATCCAATAGTTTCGCGTGCTAATTATTGTTTAATCTAAGTAAGTATAATTAAGCAAAGAAATAATATTTAGCTTGGTGACATGTAAGAAGTTAAATATTTATTGAAATTTAATTTTTTCCCTCCATTTCTGTAGCGCCCCTTTAAGCTCTGTCAATCAAACATTAAAGGCATGTGATCAGAGACCTCGAATTAAATAGGGCATACGTTCGTGACATTGAAATGTTATATTAAGATAGTTTGTTGAATTGCAATTGACAGTAAATTCATTGTTTGGCTGTTTCACCTTTGCTTTCTCTCAACCAAACTCTGTCATCATTATTTCAGGAAGGTACGGATTGACCGATATTCCTACAACTGAGCCGGAATGCCCTAAAGGCACAGTTCCAGTGTACAAAACTACATGTCCAGGCAACCATCCACCCTGTTACCGGACTTGTAAGCCAAACCATAATAATTATTATGCACGAAATGCTTTTGATATCATCAGGATTTTCATGGCGCTAGCGGTTCCAACTATTTACTGGCGATGATGATGATGATGATGATGATGAGTATGATGATGATGATGATGAGTATGATGATGATGATGATGATGATGAGTATGATGATGATGATGATGATGATGATGATGATGATGAGTATGGGAGATGGATGCAGATAATGATTCAGATGGATAATAATCATTATTATGATAACATTGATAGTTGTGATGACGACTATATCGACGACGACGACGGCGATGTTTATGATGACGATGCTAATAATGTTTGTGATGATGATGATGATGATGTGGTGGTGGTGGTGGTGGTGGTGGTGTTGGCGACGGTGTTATGGTGTTTTCGTTGTTGTTGATGTGGCTGTGGTTGTGGTGATGATAACAACAGCATCGACGATCTACGAAGTTTTTGTGACAACACCGATGGTGACAGAGAAGAATTATGGCTGTGATGAAGATGCTGATGATTTTGATAATAATAAATAATAATAATATTGATCGTAATCGCGTTTTAAAATTATGTTCTTTAGTGGTGGCTTGTAAGATATCTGATATCGAGGACTCATGAACTTAAAAGAGAAGCTATCAGTGACATCACGTATGTACAACATTGTACATGTACCATTGAAACGATGTACCTGGTATCATAATATATACAGGTTTAATAAAAAAAATAGGGCCTACACTTATTTTTGAAAGGAAATATTAAGACATAATTGTATTATTGTATTGTATTGTATCTATAAATTTATAAAGCGCCTCTCACAGTGCAGATATATATAATATATAGATAGCCTCTCTTGCTCTATATATATACAACACATATAAATATATTAAATATAATTTTATAATCAATGTCCATGCATGGGTTCATCACCCGTAGGTGCTTGATGGGCTTTCTAATATCTCCCTCGATTTCTCTTCATGCATGTGTGGCTCAATTGCTGCAGGGATCTGTCTCCACACCATTCCGTGATGTCATCCTTCCATTCTTTGAAGAGACGTTAGTAGTAGACTACTTCATTTTTCCAACCACGGGCCAGAAAATGACTGGTCTGGAAGAGTGGTCCAGAAAATGACTGGTCTGGAAGAGTGGTCCAGAAAATGACTGGTCTGGAAGAGTGGTCCAGAAAATGACTGGTCTGGAAGAGTGGGCCAGAAAATGACAGTCTGGAAGAGTGAGCCAGCTTGTAGTGTGTTGGACTTAGAAAAATTTTCCCAATCGATCCTGCTTTGGCGCGTATGAAGTTAAAGGCTCATGCGTATTGCGGGTGAAGGAATTTTTTTTAAGTCCGCACTGCAAGATCGAAATTTTCTAAGTCCAAATGCTCTGCAAGGTCGAGATTTTCTAAGTACAACACACTGCAAAATCAAAATTTTTCTAAGTCCGACATGCTGCAAGACCGAGATTTTCTAAGTACAACACACTGCAAATCAAAATTTTCTAATTCCGACACACTACAAGATCGAAATTTTCTAAGTCCAAATGACCTGCAATGTCGAGATTTTTCCAAGTCCAAAATGCACTGCAAGTTGAAAAATTTCTAAGTCAGACAGACAGACAGACAGACAGACAGACAGACAGACAGACAGACAGACAGACAGACAGACAGACAGACAGACAGACAGACAGACAGACAGACAGACAGACAGACAGACAGACAGACAGACAGGCAGGAATGTTGGTTTGTCTATAAGGGTGGGGGGCAGAAGAAAGACCCACTCAGAAGAGTAGATCAAACAAATGTTATTCATCAACATCATCAAAGGACGTAACAAAGTAAATCAAAACAATAATTATGGGCTTGCTATGATGTTGCTTCATAGCCCATGCATTAAGCTTATTTCTAGACCAGTCACATCAAAAGAGATGTAATTATAGGTTTGGAAGAAAGACCCATTCATAAGAGTAGATCAAACAAAGTAAATCAAAACAATAATTATGGGCTTGTTATGATGTTGCTTCATATCCCATGCGTTATTTCTATACCTGACTCATCAAAAGAGATGTAATTATAGGTTTGGTATAATTGTATTATTTCCTAGACCGTTCAGTTTCTGGCCCACTCTTCCAAACTGTCATTTTCTGGCCCACTCTTCCAGACCAGTCATTTTCTGGCCCACTCTTCCAGACCAGTCATTTTCTGGACCACTCTTCCAGACCAGTCATTTTCTGGACCACTCTTCCAGACCAGTCATTTTCTGGACCACTCTTCCAGACCAGTCATTTTCTGGCCCGTGGTTGGAAAAATGAAGTAGTCTACTACTGACGTCCCCTTTTGTTCGTATCTTCCATAATATCAAACACCAACGTCTTAAGTTTCCTGGAATCGTCCATTCTGCATGTACATGTCCAAACAGTTTTAATTTCCTGCAGATTATTTTTTGGCAGCAGTGTCTCTTTGTCCAATTCAATTGCAAAGTTTCTCATTAGTCATCTTTTTCTCCGTCCGACTCTTAATATTTTTCGATGACATATTGTTCTTTCAAAAGCCAGAATTCGTCTTATATTATGGCATTGCATATTCAAGATTGCTCATGGAGTCACATCAAAATGACTATAGCTTCACTACGCTCTACAGATTCTCGTGTGGCTTCTTTACCTCTTTCGCTTTAAAGCCTTCCTTTGCTCTTGACGTAAGCTTATCTCGCATTTGGAGAACTTCAGAAGCTGCGGGCCTATTTTGTGTGGAGCGCCTTATAAATGATGAAAATTAATACAAAAAAGCAACGAATAAATTGGAATCAATAATTGCTCAATGCTTTTGAGTCGTTATCATGATGTCAATGATAGTTCATTGCCATCATAAGCAGTAATTTCTTCTGATAGCAATGGACTTATTGCCATTTTTACAATGAGTCAGCAGTAAATGTAGGTCTATATTATCTCGTGTAGGCCTACATGTTGTTCCAGCAGCATCAATAGATAGAAATGTTAGAAATTGAATTCACACACTAAAAGCTGTTTCTTCGTTTGTTTCAGTGCAGAAGAAATCGCGGAGTCGCATTCGCCATGAAGTTGTGATGACTGTATTTCAAAATTTAGTATTCAAAAAGAATTGTGAATCATTTACTTTGAAAAGAAATTAATAAGAATGTTGTGCACATGTGTCTGAACGGTGATACTAACAATTAAACGAAATAAATAAAGCCTACAGCTTCTAGTAATTGTGGCTTTCTTGCCGTTCGTCAATTCGTCGTAAAATAAGTTTATAAGCAAATAGCTCCATCTATACTCGCTATAATTATAGGCCTAATTGGTTGGTCACTGAGAGAGAGTGAATCAGACTTGTTCAAGACAATGGACAAAAAAACACACGCTCAAAAGTTTTGTTCATGCACTGATTAGGTGGTATGAACAAATGAACGAATGAGTGCATGTGAATGAATATGACTGAATAAACGAATGAACTAATTATAATATTGAATTAATTGGTTATTTTATTTTGCCAGGGGACATCCAAAGGTTTTTAAAAATCAGATCAACGACTTGCTTGGGTTTTTTTGGGGGGGAGGTCGCTGAGATGAAGATCGGCGAAATGTGCGCGCTCAATTATTCTCCCTGTATCATTGTTTACTTCTGATTTTATAAGTATGGTCTTTTTAAAAGTGATAGTTTTACTCTAATGCTCAATGCTTATGCATGGAGCTACAAAACTAATGCAGACAGCAAGAAATCGTGGAAAAGAGTTATTGGTACGCAGAGTGTGCCTCTGTCTCCATCCAAACGATGGATAAATCATCCCATCTGCAATCTGCTTTGAGTGTCGATCAATTTCCATCAAAACCAAAATATGTCTCGGCAGCAACGCATCTTGCCATAGAAAGCCAATCATGGAGCAGTAGTCCTATTATATTATTATTAGTCTCTTATATCAAGGTTCACTCTCGCCGCCTGGTTAATGATGGTTGCGTCTGCATCAGCCGCAACCGCCTTAACCGACTCCGACAATCGTCTGTCTCTTCCACTAACAACATCGCTAATCAACAACGAGTCTCGCTTTGTCTCAATCTACAATCTGTTTGCTTGACACAGCTTGACTGTTTGTTGAGTTGCAATAAATTTGTGGCTCGCTGATTGAGTGTGTTTACATGTATGTGTGGGTGTCTCTCTCTTTCTCTTTCTCTCTTTCTATGTATTTGTTTGTTTGTCTGTCTGTCTCTCTCTCTCTATATATATATATATTATATATATTATACATATTATATATAACTATATATATATATAAATGCCTCCTGGTTCTGTGACTTGTGTCTTATTTTTTGCAATCTGTGTGTTGCGGACATTTCTGCGTCTAATTCCACCGCTGCATGTCTGACCAGATGCACAACACATCCATCAATCAACCTGACCATCAATCATCCTGTACTCTGGCAACACTGTTTATCCGTCCATCCACCCGCACACCCATTCACCTATCCATCCATCCGCATATCCATCCATCCATCCATCCATCCATCCATCTATCCGTACATCCATCCATCCGCATATCCATCCATCCATCCATCCTTTCATCCATCCATCCATCCATCCATCTATCCGTATATCCATCCATCCATCCTTTCATCCATCAATCCATCCACCCATTCATCCATCCATCCATTCATCCACCCATCCACCCATTCAAAACCACCCACCCACCCATCCACCCATCCATCCATCCATTCTTCCATCCATCCATCCATCCATCCACCCATCCATCCAATCATCCATCCTTTCATCCATCCATCCATCCATCCATCCATCCATCCATCCATCCATCCATCCGTACATCCATCCATCCGTATATCCATCCATCCATCCTTTCATCCATCAATCCATCCATCCATCCATCCATCCATCCATTCTTCCATCCATCCACCCATCTATCCACCCATCCATTAATTCATCCATCCATCCATCCATCCATCCATCCATCCATCCATTCTTCCATCCATCCACCCATCTATCCACCCATCCATTAATTCATCCATCCATCCTTCCATCTGCACCTGGAGTATCGCATAAATCCGCGCACAGCATTTCCAGTGACCGACAACATCAACCGCGCCATCAACCCAAGCATCCCAGAATGCAACGAACGCCGCTAGCTACACCGCAATGCTTCTGCACCACCACCATCAGCACCATCAGCAGCATCAGCATCAGCATCAGCAGCAGCATCAGCATCAGCAGCATCAGCATCAGCAGCAGCATCAGCATCAGCAGCATCAGCATCAGCAGCAGCATCAACATCAGCATCAGCAGCTGTTTTGATGTCTGGCTCTGGAACGGACGACGCTGAGCAAGTGACCAGCGCAGCCGAGCACTGAGCAGCAGCTGCAACCGTGGCAGCCAATCACTGCATCAGCAGCAGCAGCAGCAGCAGCAGCAGTCAGCTGTTTGAGACGGAGGAGTGATGAAAACAGGAAGTAGAATCATCCATCTCGTGTTACTTTCCTTTGTAGTTGATGCTGCAATTGAATTGCGTAGCGTTGAGTCCCAACGGTCGACTGCACTACACTACGCCTCATTCCTGCTGTGATGACTTCCGTGATATCACGAAACGTGATGAAATGCGATGAAATGTGATGTGGAATGTGATGTGGAATGTGATGTGGAATGATGATTAATTCAATGTTGTCGTGTGCATAACCTTTGAACGCGTTGCAGCGGCGTCATACATACCATTATAGTGTTATGATGATACTGTTACGTTTCTAAGAAACATTCACGTTTAGTAGTCTATGCCGTGGAAGGAACCCTGGTGACAAAATCATCTGTACATCATTCGGAATCTACTGAAGTAATAATATTAATATTAGATATTATCTAATCTGTGGATCAGACTGTTTATCTACTGAGGCGAGTCTTAGAAGTCTGAGACTTCCTGCAGAAGCATTGCAGTGCGTTGGAGATCATCTGTGTTGAATCTCGTCTTTGAATCGAATGCTACAGTCGACTTGCGACGATGTTTAAGACAAAACTTGGAAAACTACTTCCCTACATCAACAAGAAAGTCTTCTTGAGGGAAAAGAAAGGTCAGACTGCACTTCTTTACAAGCATAACATTACAACATAAATAGGGCTGTTGATTTAATCGCGTTAACGCGTGCGATTAACGCGTTAAAATATTTTGCGATTAAAAATGTTAACGCATTAATCGTACGCGATTAAAATGGAATCAGAGGTAGAAAACTCGTTTAAACGAAAGGCTCATACTTAAAACTAGTGATACATTCTTTGGCAAATATTCCAAATAAGAATTTGAGTGGGCTATTGTCGTAGCAATTCTTTGCTCAATTATCGCCCGCCTAACATGCGTCAAACGCTAACGACCAAGCCGTCGACATCGGCCGCATCGCATCGTCCACTAAAGTTGTTTCCTCACCCCGTCAGACTACATTGGTTGAACTCCAGGTCCAGGAGATGGCAAGACCATTGGATCCAGGTTTCAAATGATAAATGTTTACCGAAGAACAACTGAGACGAGGTTTGGCAAGAACAGCAACCTCTTGTAGAAAATTGTGACTAAATAACGAGGTTCAATATAGATCTAGTAGACCTACTCTTGTTAATTAATAAGAGCATCCCTTGAACCGACCAATGTAAATAAACTGGTCTGCATATACAATAAATTATTGGCTGAATAAATAATTAATTTTGATAGTCAGAAAACGGTTGTCTAATTTTCATTTAGGTCTATATCATTTTTTATTAAAGGTGGCTCAAATGAAAAAATTACGGGAATTTGAGGTTTTGACTGATTTGAACAGTGTTTCAATTCAATTCTGTCTGTCATACAAAACTGTTCAATAAACTAAATGCAGATTAAATAGGCTTAAGCCTACTAAGCCAAAGGATATTGAGTATGTTTGCAATAGAAATAATGCAATCAGTCATTAAAATTATATGCTTCAGGGGTCCTTAGAAAATAGTAAGATTAATATATTTTACGGAAATGTATTGCGATTAATTTGGCGTTAATTGCGATTAAAAAATTAATCGCACGATTAATTTCGATTAAAATTTTTAATCGAACAACAGCCCTAAACATAAACATAACATAACATAAAAAGTTTATTCGGTACGTCATAACTTCATAAACTTACAGGTCGTAATTACATCTTGATTAACATGCTAGGCTATATCAGTTTACGCAAGAGACCCAAAAGGGGCCGAATGTCCCGCTAGCTAGAGCCACCTGCAATAGGCCTATTAATAACTAGTCCTTATAGTGTAGCTCACTGTTGAAGAGTCACGTTTTCGCTTTTGGATGTCGTCCTCATTCAAAGGAAACTGGAATTGAACAGTAATGGTAGAAAATGATTAACAATGAACACATGAAGGTCCAGTATCAATGGCCTCTGTACGTAATACGTATTACGAGTCTCATAATTATTATGGTAAACACTAAACACAGTAAAATGGTATGGTACCATTATCGCACCTATCATGGTAGTAGTGACTTTATTGCTGTTTTTCGTTTCTGTCTTCATCCTTTCTCTCTCATACAGTTCCGATGATGTTTATTATGTTTGTTAATTGCATATTATAATTATTGAATTTATATTTTGATTATTTTGTGATTGCACGCGCTTGTAGATTGCTTTTATTCGATGCACCTGCAATGCATCTATAGGCGGTTCGATAAAACGCACGCCAACTTACTCACTTGCTTACTTACCTACTTACCTGCCTATCTTTCTACCTACCTGCCTGTCTGCCTGCCTGTTTACTTGCTTACTTACTTGCTTGCACGCTTACTTACTTACTCACCTGCTTACTTTGGCTTCATGTGGCTATGTCGCCACTCGCCGATACTACAGGACCTCAACGGAGTCCAGTCCATTGCCTCCGACTATCATATAGTTTTATACGTTTTTTCTCATGAAGATGCAGTTACCACATCCGTTCGTTCTGTTAAATATCACCAGAACTTATCACGATGGCAACGTTGCAGACTTCTCATGGGTGTGTCTTTCATACGATATATTATGGCAGATGACTTTTCATTTCAAAGTCCTTTACGTCATGTTGAATTAACAATTAGATGTCAAACAGCTGCTCTCTATAATAATTGTTGTGGATGTTTGGACAAAGTTAGTCGTGCTGTAGCTATATGTATGTAGATGTAAGTAAGTAAGTATTGTCTTCATTGCGGATTGGCAAAGTCACAGTGATGAATTGAAATGATCTAGATGCATTTTTAATAAAATTAATATATGATTAAGCAAAACCATAATTATTCGTGTGCAACCAATAAAATATAAATTACGTACCTGGATATATGCACGGATATCTTACTGTATACGATATCTAGATTTGTATTGTTCTGCAGTATAAGCTTACTATAAATAAGCCTACGGTGGCTTAGGTTCATGTCTCTGCAATGCTGTGCATGTATATTTATTGTAAAGCGTATACACTATACACTAAAATACAAAGATGAGTATAACATACTCGGTGAGAGTTGATCGTTAGAAATGCAAGTCACGGAATCTTCGCGGAACACAAGAACCATGATATCACTGCATCGATAATTTATTGCCACGCGTATCATGAACGTATGAACGTATACGCTCCCTTCATCTCTCGTTCGCTGCTGCTGCTGCTGCTGCTGCTGCTGCTGCTCAAGATTACAGACTCATATTCCACATACATCACATCAAACTTTGCCGCCTCAGACTTTTCCATTCTATCCTTTTACCATCAACCATCCATGTGTCCGTCCATCCATCCATCCATCCATCCATCCATGTGGGCACACAACCCTCTGCGTCCTCCGTTCATCCATCCATCATCGTTCGTTTTATTGATCATGCCAGTCATGTGTTTTAACCCTTTAATGCCGAGATGGTAGTAAATGGTATGGGAAATCCTATACCCTCCGGCATTAAAGGGTTAAACATGAAAGCATTAATTGCAAGACTAGTGTAGACTGCAGAGTGATATTTGACTCAAAAAGTCATAGTCAGGATATTATTAATGGCTATGTGACTACAGACAACATACATGTAACTTTCGTTGTGGTGACTTTACATGCGATGGCTATAACCTAATAAAATGTTATACTTTTGAGGTAAGACTTATCGAAAGAGGCAAGCAGAACAAGTAAAATAACAATACGGCAATTCTATTTTTTTAAACAAGCATCCGGCCATTACCCCCCCCCCCCCCTATAAGAAATTCCTGACTACGCCACTGCCGTATTCACTTGGCACTTGTAAACAGCCAATGCGGTCTTGACTCGTAGGCCCTATAAATTATACTAGGATAAAACATTGCAGAGCCAACTATAAACATTTTCATTGTCTAAAATGCATCCAACCTATCGCTGCTACCTGTTTTCATTTCGTCGATTAAATTTATTGCACACCGAGCTATAAACATTATCATTAAGATCTCTAATTGTCCATTTTATGATAGCCTACTCATTCGAAGGGAACTGGAACTTATTGATAAATGAACAATTTTACCACGAAGAGCATTCATAAATTTCGTCCGCAGTTTTATGAGCATTTAATGTATTGGGCTTTGTACTACCATTTTCATCAATATTTCACTCGAAGCGTAGCCTATTATTTCCAATATGCTATGCAGCTTCTTGGCATGTGCACCTAATCTTTGAGTTACCTTAAAATTTTGCCGTTCAATTCAACATTCTCCATAGCCTACCTAATTTTATACCTATTTACTCTACAGTTTATCAGTAATTGCTTCTTATTCGAATATCTTTAAGCACACTATTAAACTATTATTATTATTCTTTATTATTAGTTGAACTATGCTTTCTTTATCTTGCTCAATCGGGCTGCTGAGGATATAGTAATTTTTAGCAATGATCCATCATTGAGTAAAATGCTTCTTCGAAGTGTGAGAGTGCAGCACATTAAACGTAGATCACTGTGACATGCATGAATGTCTCTGTGCATGTACAGGTACACGACGTGCATGTGCATGTACATGTAGCCTACATGTGCATATACACGTGCATGTGCATGTACATGTGCATATACATGTGCATATACATGTGCATGTACAATGTACATGTGCATTGTGGTGGGCGTAGAGATGGTGTATGAAGAGCGGGTAATGGATGACCAGCGTTATTTGGAAGTTGTGTTGATGAATGACCCGTTAAAAGCGACCGCTAAGCTCATCTATTATAAAATTATGGTTCGTTCTCTAGGATCCGACGTTTCGTTTGAGACAGAGCGAGAATGGAATACATGCAGAGGACACAAGGAACAGTGAATACTAATAGACGCAGAATCAAAGTGTTCTAGAAAGGAAGAGAGACAGGAACGAATGAAGATATTTAGAGAGAAAGAGAGACAGACAGACAGACAGACAGACAGACAGACAAAGACATAGACAGAGACAGAGAAGGAGACAGAGAGATAGAGACAGACATTCAGAGATAGAGACAGAGCTTCAGACAGAGACAGAGGCAGACTATAATTACCGACTGAGTTCGTGAATAATATTCGTCTTGTCTTTGAGATTGATCGTCTACAATAATAATCCAACGATTAACACGACGTCACTTCTCCATGGCAACCTCAGTCTAGTGACCATGGTAACCATGGTGCAGGCACACAGCGGCGAATCTGCATAGAAATTTTGATTTGAAAGACGTCGCATTACTTTGAAATTTATTATATAAACAGTTGAAATAAGATAAACATGGCAAGTAGGCCTATTCTCGATACCATCGTCTTTATCCCATGAATTTACATCAATGCCGCCGTGAAGTGATCCTGGTACGAGTTGATATAGCCTACGCTTACAATCTCCGAAAAAGTTCTGGAGCTATAAAACTAAACCATAATCTCGATTAAAAAATCTATGCAACATAACACGAGTTTCCCGTGTCACTTTCTCACAGAAAATGCAGTGGGTCAATCCAAAGAATTAGCACTTGGCACTCGAATCATTGACTGTAATAGGTTAGGTATAATAGTACGCTAAAGTCTTACCAACGTATCGAAACCCCTAAATTCCCTTTAAATAATGAATAAAAATTAATTTACAATTATGTAGTAAACCTTTAACTAAAAAATACCGAAAATACTAAACGAAAGTTACCCAAAGTAGCGCAAAACAGTTTAGGCCTAATTTTCAGGAAGTAGCCCAACAAATAGCCCAAATCGACATAATAAACTTTTCCGTTTTATGATCAAATTTCTGTTTTCGCGAGTACAATTCAAGATGTGGTTTATTCGCTTAATCAGAAAATAAGAAACGCATACAGAAATATTCATGCTTGTAGGTGGTCAATGCACAATGAGAGGCATTGGTGGTTTTAACAGAACGGACTAATAATCAAAAGACCCCCCCCCCATCGAGACAATTATTGGAATTATTTATCACTCTTGCTAACAATGGTCACCATTACTGCTATTAATAATTATTAAAAATTATCTGATTATTAGCCTACTATTATTGCCATTTTTATTGCTTTTACTTTGTCATCATCATCATCATCATCATCATCATCATCATCATCGTCATCGTCATCGTCATCGTCATAGTCTACGTCGTCGTCGTCGTCGTAGTCGTCATCATCATCGTCGTCATCATCAAAATTATTATTTTGATTACTATGATTTTTATTTTTTAGCGCCCGTGGTAGGCCTAAATACGAGGTATATTATCATTATTATCATTATTATCATAATTATCATTATCATCATTATCATCATTATTATCATTATCATCATTATCATCATTATCATCATCGCCATCGGCACCACCACCACCACCACCACCACCACCACCACCACCACCACCACCACCACCACCACCACCACCACCACCACCACCACCACCACCACCACCACCACCACCACCACCACCATCATCATCATCATCATCATCCTCATCATCATCATCATTATTATTACCAATACTTTGCTATTATAGATGGAAGATTTATAGAGTGAAAATGGATGTTACGAAGTAGTAAGGCTAAGTACGAAGCATGATATTACGAAGTACGCAGCAAGTAGCCTACGTAAAAATTTTAATAGTAACTCAGCCCAGTCAATTGATGTGAACACAATTATTATTATTATTATTATGTCTAGTTTCATCATGAAACTTTCAAAGCTAGAAAATTTCAGAACATGCAAAGCATTCCAAATCTTTGAACCAGAGATGTAACAAATGTTCTTCTACGCATCGTAATGGCTGCTAAACTCATTCACGTTTTCTTATGAATAGCAATCTCCTTTGTTTCGGATTTTCTTGTATTACTCAGAATGATGGCAATTCATGCATCTATACTGTGCAGCAAATGCATGCATAGTAATAGTAGGTCTATAATAGCATACATGTTAGGATTCATGCCATGTTCATGTTCATCTCGTATTCTGCTAGCAGCTTCGAGAACCAAAGATAGTCTCCACTGACTTTTAGCGTTCGGTCCACTTAATGAAGTAGGCTACACCGTTATACACTGTATTTTGTTTTAAATATTGCAAAGCTATTCACTCATTCTATTGTCCCTGCAAATCAGTCTGGTAATTTGCATCAATTAAGAATATCTCCAACAGGGAAATCGTTCAGCCTCTGCGAGACTTGAACGAACAGCATCCATTTGACGACACATCAGAGAGTTCTGCACAAGACTGTGTCGCTGCATTATTCATGTTAATGCATCACTAGATTCATTATAATGAGGATTGAGAAAGAAGCAGTCGTGATTCTTGATAGACTGCTTGCACCTGGGATAGGATAGCGTCACTGCACAATTATATTATCTATTTGCAGATTCAAGTCTATTTAGAGTTAACCATTGGTATAATCGACGACGTTAGGAACTAAGGACAGCCAGCTTCCATCACGCTGTGGTTGATTCCAATGTATTGAATACTGTGATGGAACTTGGTTCAGGCAAACATTATTCCAAATTTGTCCTTTACGTATCCGTTACATTTGTCTGTCTAGATCGGTTAGGCTACAGATCAATATTCGGAGTGTTTATGAGGGGTACCTAGCGCGGTTATAATACCTAATGCCATAATAAGCTTAATGTCTTTTCTTTTAAAATTGCTCATCTACCATTTTGCGGACTGGTTTTCTTGATGTTATCTAATTATGACTTGATTTTTATGCGCCCTGCTAGATGCATTGTGCCTTAAAGAGCAGCATAAATAGGTCTATTGGCACTTATAATCAACCGACATGCATAAACACGAACATCAATTATAACATTCTAATGCTATTAATTAGATTTCACAGCGTTGTCCATCTGATATAGGAACCATTTTGGTTATCGTTCTAAGAGATCAGCCGTTTCCTGAGAAGTAAATCAAGTTGAATGTGAGGCAGAACGTGAAGTCCTCTTAACCTCTTCAATACTCCATGATAGTTCGTTCGTCAAATGGATTATTAAATCCTATAATTGCTAATAACAGAGACCTAAATTTATGAATAGAATAAACGGAAGTAGGTTACATGGAAATTGGATTTGTGGAAGCAATATTTGCTCAAACAAAAGTTTGTTTTATTAAAACAATTCTTGGACAATAAAAGTTGATTTGATGTGAATTATTCTCGACTGCTCTGAATATTGTCCTCTCCGTTGTCGGACTTAGAATAATAGTCCGCTTTGGAATTGTCCGGGAACCCACAGTCAGGATGAATTGAAAGGGACTGCTTTCTATTATAGGCTAATAGTTGACACAGAGACGTAGTTCCAGCCATTAAGGCTTGATTAAGCCAATCTCACATCGGGCAATCACGTCATCATGCTGGTCTCGTAATGAGATGTGAGGTTGCAACCTTTTGCTTTGATCGAAAATGCATTTGATTTGACTCGAATAATTATCACGCTTACAATGTCCACTTTGGGGAATAGACTACGGTCTTAATAAACACGCACTAAACATGTTACAGTAGGCTACACGCATAAATCCATGCTCATACAAACACACACACGCAGACACACACTAACTTCAAAATGCATTATTTTGTAGATCTACTACACAATTTCATTCATCAACTAAATAATATTTTATACAAGAATACATGCATTGATTAATTTTGTTCATTTCGTCTATCTCGGATAATTCTTCTTGGAATTTTTACTTGGGTGACCATCCCCAGCGGGATGTCCATCCATTTAGGTCCCATACATACATGCAACATACATAGGCTATATACATACATATATACATACATACATACATACATACATACATACATACATACATACGTACATACATACATACATGCATGCATACATACATACATACATACATACATACATACATACATACATACATACATACATACATACATACATACATACATACATACATACATACATACATACATACATACATACATACATACATACATACATACAAACATACATACATACATACACACACATACATACATACATACATACATACATACATACATACATACATACATACATACATACATACATACATACATACATACATACATACATAGTACATACATACATACATACATACATACATACATACATACATACATACATACATACATACATACATACATACACACAATCATACATTGATGAATACAATGCGCATATCACCACTTAATGGAATCGACCGCGATTACCGTTGATAACCATATCATCATCCTTGGGCTTCTGAGTCTCCTTCTGGCAACATATCCATACTTTAGATACGCAGCGTATTTCACTCACGTATCACTTCTTCCTCCATATAATGCACCGTCTATAATAATCTGCTTTCTCATATCATCGTTTTGGCAGAGGTCCCGATACAGCGTCTGCTTTCGCCTGAAGTCCTCTTAACCTCTTCAATACTCCATGATAGTTCGTTCGTCAAATGGATTATTAAATCCTACTCAGCAAAGTGCCGTTATCATCATTTTATGGCGCATAAATAATGCAGTATATCGTCAGTTTACGACTCGTACAGTATGCAATATTATAATGCCCGAAGTCATTCACCATTGCCGCCGTGAAACTATACGTCGGATAACGTATGTGCAATATAGAGGCGCCATATAAACTAAGCAATAAAGAGTTCTTTTTTATAAGTCGCGCGTGCAGATGCTGCAAGGACATTGCGTGATCTTTATTTCGAAGGTCGTACACTGTGTCTTAAAATTTGATTTGAGTGTCAAGCAAAATTGCAAGAAAATAAATCCTAAAAATTAATTATTTTTAGGTATAATTAATTATTAGAGCATATCACTTGTTGCCTTCAGTATTGGTATAAGCTTAATGCCATTTATTCGGCCCTGATTTTTCTCACATTGATCAGCAGTAATAATGTTCTGGTAATGAAGAAAAGTGTGCCAGACAAGAAGGAAAAGATAGGGTAAATAAATCAGTCTTATAGGCAGAAGAGGAACTAGCCAAGGCAATATGTCACTTTCCTCTAATCTTTTTCATGGGTGATGAATGATGCTAAGTTTCGTTTATCATTAACAGCAGCAAACGAATGAATGACACCATCATCATGCTGTTCTTGACGCCTGCAGCCAGTTGGCGGTGATGGGTACGAATAAATGACATCATTTGCCCTTGTTTATTGTCAAGTCAATTGGTATTAAATCGTCATTTAGATATTTTCTATCTAGGGTATAGTCTTGGTATGCCTTCGCTTTTTTCCCCTTTCATATCTTGAACGACGAACGATACTTAATGCTGTCTATTATGTCATCGTACTTTCCTGTTTCCTGTGGTCTTGACATTCCTGCCATCAACTCATCTTGTCTGCAGTAAGAATTATTCTCTCATCCTATGTTCGCATGCATTGTCTACCATTCAATGCAATGTGTAGAGACAATGAAAGACACAGACTGCAACAGAGACAGAGCGAGAGAGTGAGAGGAGTAGGACGAGAGGGTGAGACGTAAAAAAGCAGATATTATTTCAAGCACATTCCAAAATATGCTCCGACCCATGAAGTTATACACAGACAGTACACCAAACATAGTGACAGTGCACATACAATGTATGCCTACAATCCCGATATGCACATGAGGATCAAGCGAAGACCTGTCATATAATTTTATCATGAAATATTCGTCATAATTAGACAAGTTTTAGTTCAGACTGCAGGCCGCAATCTGAATCTATACAGGCCGTAAATGGAAAAGTAAGTCAGAAGTCTACGTGACTTTTTTTAAACGCTCGGGACCCTTTGAACCTCTGGGACCTTGTCCACCCTCGTTATATGGTTGTTATGCCACTGAGCACCTCGTGCCATAATTAAATTTTATCCGTGAAAGCTCTGCCTCGTAATGTTGGCCTAATAAATAACCGTGCAGCTTTAGAGTCCTAGCTTGTCGATGATTTTTAACAGAGCTGAACCGTGTTATTACGATGAATGGTGCTTCGTCTCAATTTTATGACATTTCTGCTTTGATCAAAATTTTCCAAAGGGATGACGCGTATGATAGGCCAATGTGTCAGTACTAAAATATACCTGTAGGACTATGCCTACTGCGGACCGGTTAATAGGCGGTCTAAGCGGCCGACTAACCACCTGAAGAATGATGATGAATTGGAATAGACCTAATAATGATAAATATATGCGAATTGTATAGCGCCATATTGTGCAGCCAAAACCTACAGACAGGACACTGTACATTAGGTCAAAAGCCAATGACAGTTTAGAACGGTAGACCTTAGGTGGAGAATTATGCTACTAATGTTAGGCCCTATCTAAAAATTGTTTTCGACATTCTTGAAAAGTTCAGCATTAGGCCCTAATTAAACAACAAATTATCCTGCATTGAGCATAATTATGGACAGTTGCAATGTTGCATTGCGCTGTTTCCCTATATACACTGTGTCCGGTTAAAAAGTAGCCCCCACAAAAAGTGTCATAACTCGGTCAAAACGTTTGGGATTTGTCTGAAATTTCAAACACAGCAACAGCGGCCATATTTACACGAGATTCTAAAACCGATTAGAAATATACGTGAGTTTGTCAAATTTATAAGTGTTTGCGTTGGAGCACCGACAAATTGAACTTTCCAACATGGAAAACCTGAAAGGAAGTGAAATTCAGCTAAATGTGCTGTTCAAAATGTCCATCTTGTTCACGGACACACAACCGTAGATTAGACGCTACTGTTTGATGGTCCTGTCGATGATCACCTGGTTAAACAACTGCCAATCTTCGAACAGACGCGCCCTACGCCCTACGGTTATCGATGTCATGAATACGCGTGAACAAAAAACGCGCTTCTCCGGTACTTGTACCTACTCCGGATCAAAGTCTGGACTGCTGGACGGCCACAGCTGCAGGATATGAAGCCCAGTGTCTCCCGGGATAGCTATAAACCTACTACGTCTACGATCGTGTGTCCGAGAACAAGAAACACATTTTTTGGCACCATAATAGCTGAATTTCACTTCCTTTCAGGTTTTCCATGTTGGAAAGTTCAATTTGTCGGTGCTCCAACGCAAACGCTCATAAATTTGACAAACTCACGACTATTTGCAAACGACTTTGGAATCTCGTGTAAATATGGTCACTGTTGCTGTGTTTAAAATTTCAGACAAATCCCAAAAGTTTTGACCGAGTTATGACACTTTTTTGTGGGGGCTACTTTTTAACCGGACACAGTGTATATTGTATGTTGCTTGGCTAAAAAAAGATGTTCATATTATAATACACCTGCTTATACATGTGTGTAATTGCGCCCATAAGCCAGCACTGGAAAATATCAAGCGGGGATTTTTCGTTTCCTTGCAAGGCCACAGAATTATTATTCGTGATATTATTCCGACTCAAAGACACGCAGATGTTGAGAAGCAAGACAGATTTACTGTTCATCGACTGTCTGGTCTGGTCTGTCTGTTGTGTTGGATTGCTTCAAGCCGTTCGTGACTCAGACTTGGCAATCATCTGTCGCCAAGTTTATTAAGTTAGTGGCAATCGCGAGGATTTTATTGAATTTTTAGATGTTTCTGACAATGTTTGCGGCTTTTATATTCGGTCGTTTTTGACGACTTGTCTGCTGTGGCGAATGGGTGGACGAGTGGGTGAATGTGTATATGGGACCGTTCAAGAGAGGGTGAAAAGTGGTGGGGTGGAGGAGGGTGGAGGAGGGTAGAGGAGAGTTGAGGAGGGTGGAGGAGGGTGGAGGAGGGTGAAAGGAGGTGGGGGAAATGGAGGGATGGAGGGGTTGGAATGGAAGGCAGCGTCTTCAGATGTTAGAACGAGATTTACGTTCTTGGGTTGATGTCGTGTATTGCATCGAAGATGAAGTTGGTGCGAATGGAAAGTGGATGGATGTGTGTGTGAAGAATGTGGCAGGTGGGTGGTATAGTTGCATTGGTGGATTAGTTAATGGAATAATGGATGGGTGAACTGGAGTGAAGCTGAAGTGGATGAATGGATGGGTGGATGGGTGACTAACGTGGCAGGTGGAGGTAGTTAGAGTAATGGATGGATGGATGAACTGGTTGGAAGTTGATGGATGGATGGAAAAGTAAGGGTTGATGAGTCCATAGATTGATGCATGGGTAGGTTGATGGAAGGAGGTCTAAAGGATGGATAGATAGGCGATTGGATGTGTAAATGGATGGATGGACGGATGCATGGATGGATGGATGACATTGTATGGATGCATGGATGGATAGTTGACATTGTATGGATGCATGGATGGATAGATGAAATTGTATGGATGGATGGATGGATAGTTGACATTGTATGGATGCATGGATGGATAGTTGACATTGTATGGATGCATGGATGGATAGTTGACATTGTATGGATGCATGGATGGATAGTTGACATTGTATGGATGGATGGATGAATGAATGAATGAATGAATGGATGGATGGATGAATGAGAGAATTGCGTGTTTGTCGTTGGAGAATGTGTAGATGAGTGGCTATAGTTGACAGTTCTTCTGTACGTCGAAAAGTCGTTCGGTATCATAACATTGTAAAACAGATAATAATCAAATCTGTGGAAAGAGTAAACACAATAGAAAGTGGATGGACAACAATTGAGACGGAGGAAGACTAGTATTGAAAGCAGACAGATAAAAGAGAAATTCACTTATGTATACAGACAGTGTTTGTTGTGGCCGACATTGAAACAGAGGCATAAGCAGAGATTATACTTGGGGAAAGACAGAGACAGAGATATAGACAGAAACCGAGAGAGAAAGAGATTGAGACAGAGACAGTGAGTATCGGAGAGAGAGAGAGTGACTGACAGATAGGCGAATGGACAGAGTGACACAGAGAGACAGATAGAGAGAAAGAGAGAGTGAAAGAGAGAGTTACATGTAGGGAGTTGGAGAGAGAGAGAGAGAGAGAGAGAGAGAGAGAGAGAGAGAGAGAGAGAGAGAGAGAGAGAGAGAGAGAGAGAGAGAGAGAGAGACTGACACGTAGGCGAATGGACAGAGAGAGACACAGGGAGACAGATAGAGAGGCAGAGAGAAAGAGATAGTGATAGAGAGAGAGAGAGAGTCATGTAGAGAGTTAGAGTTAGAGAGAGAGGGAGAAAGATAGAAAAGATGAAAAACCCTCCTCTTGAAAGTTGAAGGACAATTGAAAATAAATTAACAAATTGAAAACAAGTTAAATAAATTCTACGTTTAGACTTTAGAGTATAATTATTCTGCACGATGCGGCCATTATTTGTTTTACCATTCTCACTCCTCCGTTTGTCAGTTTATGATAGATTGACTTTAAAAAACCGATACTATTGCTTGGGAAAACTATTGGAGCACTAATGCCAATAGGCCTACAACTGCAAATGGTATGAAAATAATAGAGCTTGGAAATAATTAATCATAGCATTTTTGAACCCTGGCTAAAAAACTAAGATAAGACTTAATTATGCTGATAGCTCTAGAGCACGATATAACAAGAGACAAAACTTAACTGTTCCTATTTGAAGCAGAACTATTTTAGTGCGTCGCCAAACGTTTAGAGACTAGAGTGAAACTGTGAGAGCGCATGAAAGTCGTAGGCCTACTTGAAAAAATCCATCGGTGAAAATGTTTAACGAAAAAACTGCAGCAGCAGCTGTTGCCTTCGCTATCCTGTTGCTGGTTTTCCTCCCAAAGGAAGTAGAATCGCAGCCGAAATTCGACTCCTTCGAAGGCGAATCGTGTTCGCATTCGGAAGAGGAATGTCGAATACTGAGAGCAGAAAACGATCAATTAAAAGAAGAGCCCGAACAACTACTGGCGAAGACGTTGCAGCGACAACCAGGTACATTACGGAATAATAGATTGTGTTCGGATAGAGTTATAGCTATAATAAGTCTGTGGTTGTCACAATTGCAACTGGGAAGACCTCTAAGCAGTACATATACTTAACAGTTGCATGCGTAGTAAGAGAAAAAAGTTGTCATCGTATTTTGTTCATACGACAACATTATTGCTGCATAGATTTGTTTTTGGGTCTGTGCGTGAAATTGATATAAGGGAAAGAAACCAGGGATTTGATTAAAAGGTGAAACCGTATTTATAATAATACTAGCTGTACCCGGCCACGCGTTGCTGTGGCAGAAAAGACTGTCATCTGCCTCCTCCCCCTCCTCCCCCGTACCCTCCCCGTCCCCTTCCCCTCCCCCGTCTCCCTTCCCCTCACCGTCCCCCTTCCCGTCTGTCTCCCCCTCCCCTCTCCTCCCCCTTCCCACTTTCCCCCTCCCCTCCCCTCCCCCTCCCCCTTCCCTCCCCTCCCCCTCCCCCTCCCCCTGCCCCTGCCCCTCCCCCTCCTCCTCCCCCTCCCACTCCCACTCCCTCTCCCACTCACCCTCCCGCTCCCTCTTCCTTCTTTCCTCCCCGACAGCGACATATGCGCATCACGATTTTTGGGCGACTTTTGGGCAACCCTGATCGAAGTTGGTCATCTCGCGACTTTTGGGCGACTTTACAACGTAATGTCACGACAAAAACGTTTCCGAAATCTGGCAACCCTCATGGACGTTGGGAAGTGTATAATTTTCAAATGGCGGACGAACGGATTTCAAAGTTCTCTTTTTGTGGAAAAGATTGCGTTGTTTCGAAAAAAAAGCATAATACAACACGCTTCTATTGAAATGGAAGGTTTTGCGAAATTTTCAAAACAATCGCTGCGTCAGTTTTCGAGAACACTCATTGCAAACTGTTGGAAAGTTTCATTTTTATTTATATAGATGAAGTACTAGAAAAATTACATAATTGAAACAAAGAAACAAACACTATAATTTGCAATTTCATTGCGCAAAACGTAGCACATCGATACTGACAGTAAACTATACAGCAAAATGACACAATTAACACACATTCACTTCACAATGGATGGCAACTCAAAGTGATTTTCCCTTGATAATCATACAGAGTTTATAGACGAAATTATTTATATATATGAAGATTTATTTATTGAATCATTGATTTCGATTTATTTTCGACTATTTGCATTTTATGTTTCAGTCGCCATCAACTTAATCCAGACGTTGGATTGTCGTTCAATCGCCATAGGAGCAACTGTTGTGCTCGATAAAATATACGTCCTGTGCAGCAATCCAAATCTAAGCTTAATCAAAGTCTTTGAGAATCGGAATAAATTTAAACTACTGACAGAAATCGCATTAAACGTAGCAAAATATCCGTGCGACATAGTTTACAGTAGCGAAACAAAATGTATCTACATCGGTGATATTGACGAGGAATGTATCTGGAGGATGATGACAACGAGTGACTATCGCCTGACGAAATGGCTTGCAACTGCTAACTATCCGCGCACTGTCTCGCTTTCCACTGATGGCCAGTTATTGAAGCTAACAAGTGGCGAACCATTCAGCCAGTTGATCATCTATGATTGGAATGCCAACGTTGTGCGCAGTGTCCAATTGCCAGAAGACATCAAAGATCCAACGCATGCAGTTCAGACATCGAATGGAAATTTCATAATCAGTCATAGGCTGAACGATGCAGCGAATGGAATCTGGGTGATTAGTCAATTAAATAATATTGGCCAATTGATCCATCGTTTTATTCCCAGCAACCAATTGGAGAGACTCGACCATCCGATGCATTTGTCTTTGGATTCTGAAAACAGTCGGCTGTTTGTTGCTGACACTTATAATCATCGAGTGATTTTGTTTGATTCACACACTCTCATCTGGATTCAAGTTCTTCTGTCCAGTAAGACAAACGGAATCGCTTATCCAAATAGATTGTTTTATGACGCTAGTCAAAGAAGATTGATGGTAGTGCAGACTTATGGAGAAGTAAATATTTACGAATTGGGGAAAAAATTGCTCGCGCACTTGTAATAGGCTAGTCATTAGCATGGAACATCTTTAATGAGGTAGACCTAACGATCGAATTTGGAACTTGTTCAGTGAATAAGAATTAACGAGGAAATTTTCACCTGACGTCCAACTGACAGAAAGTTGCAATTCGTCAATTTAGGAACGACGAACAGTCAACAAGAATCAGGAGAATTTAACCAATCCCTTATTCTTTAATAATAGTTAGGCCCTTTGTATTCAAGCAAAAGTCAACTTTTTTGCTAAATGCCTTAAAAATTTCTTTTCAGCCGATATTAAGCCTATTATTCTTTTGTTGTAATCAGCGTATTCTGCTTCATAGGAAGTGCAGTGGATGGATTATCATTCAAGATTATTTTATGCAGATGCTACAATGTACTTACAAGACAATCGATAATCATTAGAATTATCGAAATTCCAAGTGCTTACGGATTATTGATAGATTGAGTAAGAAATTACTTATTATGCGTACCTTGGTTGGCTGATTGACTAACACATGTTCTGCATTTGCAAATATTAGGCCTACGGATCTAGGCATTGCCTGCGGAGAAGAGAGTAGGCTATGCCTGCATTCAATTTGATTTCTCTACCAAACAACCACTTGTGACTTCGCGGGCTTTCAAATAATAGTACTAAAATTCAACACAATTGATGCTGAAAATAAATTCTGAATTTTCTTATTTTTCTGTATTGACGGTTAACATTGACCCAACTCTTGCTTAACCCTAATCCGAACAAGGGGGGGTCTGGCCAGACCCCCCTTCATATATTTGCTGCATAACTTTTTTTAAAGTGATAGTTTCTAATATTGCTTTTATGACTTTGTTCCTATATGGCTGAGCTACAATTAGCACATTTAAGCGACCAAATCGGTTGAGTGATCAGGAGATACTGAAGATAATACTGTCGGATACTGTATAATGTTGACAGTTTCGACAATAAGAGCAATAACAAAGAATGTGAACGTGAAAAGATACCAAAGCCTGAATAACAACCTTCAGGTGTTTCTTATGATAAAAACAGTGTTGAAATTGAAGATGATGATGAACATGATGATGAGATTGGACTTTATATTGAAGATGATGATGACGAAACTGTTGATACTGATGAAGCAGAGACCTGAATACAAGTAAAGATCCGGATATGTTTGGCAGATAAATGCATTGCCAAAATAATGTGCCCTGTTGCATAATGTAGTAAGCCAGAAATGTGAAATAAAAGAATACGGACACATTATATGAGAATATTCAAGAGAGTATTGACAGTTTCCTAACCAATGAGAGACATCATCATTCGACATACAAACCCGGACTATGATACATGCTTATAATTTAGATGAAGGCATATTCCATTAATTTCTTCATAGATATTTTATATAAAACAGTCATACTGACTTTGAATTTACAGCATTTATTACTAATATTACTATAATTATGACGTCTTTATTTGATTCTCCAAATTTTATAGATGGACAGTTATTGAGTCCATGAAACAGGTCTGACAAACCGTCGCAATTAACGCTACTGAACATGTAGAGGGGTCTAGTCTAAAATTCATCATAAAAACGATTTTTGGTGCATAGAGAGACTAATACATTGTTGTTTTTAGTCATTCTGACATCATCCTACAAAACTGCCATATAAAAAACACTATTACCTATGAATAACCTACATTTAAACGGGGGGTCTGGCCAGACCCCCCCTTGTTCAAATTAAGTTGGATTTTCGCTTGTTCGGATGAGGGTTAAAAAGATTGAGCCCAGATAATTATCAAGTGTCACTGTAAAATTAATGTGCATATATATATGTATATATATATAAATTAATAATATATATTAATAATCAGAATTCTTATAAATTTTTAATTCATGAGCTGATGATTTTGATTTTTCTTGCCATTACTTGAAATAAATTCTTTGACGAATGATACTTTTGACAACTCGATGATTTTGACATTCTTTCCATATTCAACCTTTCGCCGGAAATGAAATCGTTAAAGTGGGGGTGAGAGAGAGTGAGTGAGAGAGAGAGAGAGAGAGACAGACAGACAGACAGACAGACAGACAGAGACATAGACAGAGAGACAGTGAGGCGGTTTAATCATCATATCGATTGACATCTGCAGAACACTCAGCTCCACAACCCGGATATTACATCGCTTCGACCTCTTCTCACTATCGCACATCTGGAACCATTGGACAGAATGGTTACCTGTGGTTGTTGTGCACGACGGATGCATTGCATTCATCTGTATCGTCATTAATTTTGAGATGATGTGATTTAAACAAAGGTGAAGTGTGGTTCCGACGACCTGCATGGCATTGCATTAGGCTACATAATTTATTGCCCGAGAATATCGTGCGTGTCAAAAAGAAAAATTACATGCGTGTAATATAAGCTCATACACGAAAATATTATTCATTCATTCGTTCATTTTGTGAATTTATATAGCGCCTCTTCGTGAATTACCTGTTAGGCTACATGAGAAAACCTTTGCGTGTTATACATACAGAACAATCACCCGCTACACGAGAAAACTCGTGTGTTATTACAGTCTAATATTACGGAACCAAAAAATCATCGGTTCCTTGAAAAATTCGTGCGTGCTAATTATAACACACGAAGCAATCATTCCATTCAAATTGCTGGTTATGTTAGACACTAAATATAGTAGAAAACCTGTCTCATCGCAAAATCGATTTTTCTTCCTCCGTTTTTAATTCGCTGCCATCCTCCTCCCTCACCATTTCGTCTTCTCCGATACAATGTCGGACTACACTCAAACTAATTGAGTTCAATGAGTAGACTATTATTATGAGACACAGGTGAAGTAGAAATCTATAACCAATGTTCTCATACAGCAGCGAGAATTGAATCGGCCCACCTCTCGGTTGCCAACGCCCTACAACCAATACTAAATTTTACCTACCACACAAATTAAATAATTAGGCCTATGTTATGAGGCCCAGTAAATATTTTGGTTATCGTTTATGGTACAGACTGCGAAGTTCACGATGTAACGATGTTTGTCGATAACTAGCTATAAAATCAAATGCGAATAGTTTAATGTAAACAATGATTGTTCTCTTTAAAATATGAGAACCAAAAACAGTAGGACAGAGACAGAGAGACAGAGGGAAAGGAAGACAGAGACAGTGAGGGACATAGACAGACATAAAGAGAGACAGAAAGACAGACAGAGACAGACCGACATACAGAGAGACAGAAAGAGAGACAGAAAGAGAGACAGACTGTATAATCAAGATGGAGAATGGAAAGCAAATGAAGGCAGATCGTGTTCTGCTGACATTCTTCTCTGTGGAGAATTTTTTTCATTTATCGCTTCACCAAACACAATGCAGTCAGTGCTCAACACGCCACTATACGTCTTTCACTCTCAAAGTCATGCACATTATATAAAATATAATATAGGCCTAAATATATATCCTATAATTATGGTATATATCATACATGTATATGTAATGTATTGATAGCCACAAAATATATTCAATGTTATGTGCGCATAACTATAATCATAGTGCTATGCACATATTACTATCGTACGTATGTATGTATGCATGTAACTTTGTGTATGTAGGCTACGTACGTATGTATGTATGTATGTATGTATGTATGTATGTATGTATGTATGTATGTATGTATGTATGTATGTATGTATGTATGTATGTATGTATGTATGTATGTTTGTATGTATGTATGTATGTATGTATGTATGTATGTATGTATGTATGTATGTATGTATGTATGTATGTATGTATGTATGTATGTAAAATTGTACATGTAGGCCCTACTGATTTATCTGGCTATTTAAATTTCGTCTATTTGAATCTCACAAGCGCATTAATTTAACCACGGCCATACTTAAGGATCGGAATTTGCGTGCCAGCAACTCAAGATATTAATTCAAAGACGTTTCCTGAGTTGCATGTTGAATCGTTGATGAATACCATGCAAGTGCTTACTCGTTTTTAACGGAATACTACTCGTTCAGATTGATGGTTAAGTGCACGTAATCCCGATGCTCCTCATGAGTCTTACTGCAGCGATAGAATCTCTGATCATGCATGTGACAGATCTGTGAGTCTTCTGCTTAACTTAGACGGACGGCGTCTGCTGAACCGTGTCACGTGGGACAGCAACGGGGACATGACGTGCTGTCCGTTAGAGATTGTTGTTGCGTAAGAATGGTCTGATGCACATCGCGTAGTACGTCGACCGCAGAAGCATCGAGCGAGAGAGAGAGAGTATCAGGTCCCAGACGTTGCAGGGGAGACACGACTGAATGCATCTGATGCATCGTCGGTTGGGGGACGAGGGATTTAAGGCCGGGATGTGAAGGGAGGCGACCTGGGAGACTCCGACATGATCTGCTGGACTTATAAACAGCCGCATCAATTTTAAGGTCCTTTTCGTTTTGCGACTCACATTATCTGTTTATAAACATTGGTACTTATTAATTTTAAGACTATTGCTTGATTCATTTTATCATGAGCTGTTTAACATTTTATTTAAATACGTGGAGCTTTATTCATTCAAAATGTTTATGTGTCGCACCTTTGAAAATCCTACTTAGAGGCGCTTCCAGATCAGTCACCGCCAAAGTGAAATATCTTGTTTGAGCAATTGGTAAAAAGCTGCAAATTATTGCGAAGTAGCAATCGCAAGACAGTGGAGATGCCAACAGACGAGAAGCGCGACGATTTAATTTTTTATCATACTAAGTTACTGTAACAAGTAGCCTAAAATTAAAAAAATCTCCTATGATCCTATCACAGCTTCATTTTGTGTTCATAAATTATTAAAGTATGTTTTTCTATATAATTAATTCCCCCCATTTTTTGATAATTTAATTGGATAGAGGGCCTACTTTAGTTTTGTTGCATTGTTTGCGCCAGGCCTCTAAAAAGTTAATCCGGCACTGATACTAACCATGATCATTACATGACAAGTGGCTGAACTTTGACTTTGAACCGATTCCATGATAATTGAGGATGCTGTTTTATTTGTGAAGAAAATTTCTGGTCAGCAATACGTAGCTGAATCTAGATTTTGCAGATGGGTGCAATGAAAATCAGCGTGACGCGTAAACAGGAGCAAGCTATAATAATAAATGGACAATGAATCTGAAGTGAATGTTATTTTCAAATGCAAGTCACACCATTGACGGGATTGCAGGATTCTAACAATTGCTAATATGGGTTCTTTGTAATTAAAATAAATTGAAATCTGCGTGTTTGAGTGCGTGATTAATGATGCGTGGAAGAGCATAATATTAAATCTTGGACGCCAGGCAGACATGTCTCCACACATCTTTCATCTTTCTGCCTCAGCGATCTTTCAATTAACCCGGATTAGTCGACCTCCGTCACACGTCAGCGTCGTTCATGACATCGAGGTCCATGACTTTCTCGCCGTCTGTTCATCTTTCACAGAACCAATTGCATCGACGAACTAAATCAAGGCTCAGAGTCAATCAACAACACTCCATGATACATTTTGTCTGTCTGCATGCAAAGCCGGTGGCGTCTTTCCATAAAAAAACAGTCCATTGCGATGGAAATGCTGGCTATGATAGACATAGAAAGGGTTACTTTGGTAAACTATCGTTTTAGCGCTCTATATTATTCGCCTCCATGCAGCAGATCTTTTATTATTTTTCATCAATCCGACTGCTGCTCTTTCAAGAATTCTTTTAATCAACTTAGCTTCCATTTAGGCAGAAAAGCGTTTCATCAATCCAGTTTCTATTCGAGAATCAATCATTTTTCATATATCCAACTTCTACTCCAGCTGGAATAATCATCAATCCCAGTTCTATTTAAGCAAACTATTGCTTTCATCCAACGGACTTTTATTTAACAAGAATTGTTTCGACGATTCAGCTTGTGGACCCTATTAAAACCAAAAAATCTGAAGCCATTCAATGGAATAACACCAGAATACTGATGTGTTAGCTTATGCCTACCCCACGCATTTGCTTCTATGTGGGTTTTAAACTGCGTTATTACATTGCTGAATTACTCCCCACTTCCATGAAATATGTTTCCAAACTTCTTGGCTTTGTCTGGCATTCATACAGAACATCTTACGATACAGTTTCTAAGACGTGGCATTCGTTGCATCATGATGTGTGCAGCATATTTCGCAAATCCCATGAGTCCCGCTTCAACTTCTGCATCATTTCTTTTCTGCGGAGACTCTCAGTTTATAAGTGACAGTAATTTATTCGCGTACTTTCGTCTGAAATTTTAGCTCCGGTTACAGTTATTTAATTCATGAATCGCTATTTGCAGAACGTCTGACGAGCACAAGGGCAGTAAAAAATAAAATTATGTGCATTGGTTATTAGCCTATGTTCTACGTAGTATGTTTGTTTGTGTAGTAAAGGGTTAAATTTGGATTAAACATCAGAAGATGGTAAAATCGATTCTAATCGGAGCACAATATATTTTGTTCCAGAAGATACAGTGCGGAAATTGTTGAAAACATTATAAGTGGCACAAACAGACATACAAAATAACGCAAGAGGTGGATATAGACTGTATGCTTTACGGAGGAGGTAGCCTATAGGCCGATGGAATGGCATTTCCAAGGCGTTTGATGATTGGCTCATTTCAATCACGTGTTGCTGTGCTTTTGTCATCTCCGTCATGTAGTAAAAGGTCTCTGCTCTCTGATGACAGGTGAAAGCTGTGCCCTACAAAGGTGAGACACATTTCCAGAGTCAGTGTTTACCCGCTGGAAAGGTCATTCCAATACATCACTCTGTTAATTGGAAGCTATAATTATGTTCTGCGAGTAGTTAACATTGACGACGAATGGTATAGGCAACTTTTTATTGAATTATTTATTCTCGTTATGAATTATAGACTGACCCTCAACCAACCCAGTTTGTGATTATTGAAACGTCGCCATTCGATTAATAAAATTACTCAAAATTCTGCGAGAGTCATTCCTACGTTCGTCATTTAATAGGGCCTATTCCACCACAGCCACATTTTAAAATTGATATGAGTATGAGCATGTGTGTAACGTTTACAAGACTGATACGTCTATTGTTATGGTGCCCAGAGAATGTTATGCTTTTCGTTTTGGCCACAAATCTTTTATGACGCAGTAGCGAGATTTGCTTGGCAAGAAGTGTGAAACAGAAGTTTTGGTTAGTCTGACGTCTCGAGAGTTTTAGCCGTGAAAATAAATTTGTATGACGTGACACAGCTACTTACAGCAGTGGCTGGCAAGATAAGTAGCCGGTCGTTCGGTCGATGGAGACGTCGTTGCTGTCTCCTGTCTCCTTAAGGCGACCGAAAGCTTTGCGTTGGAAATTGTCCGCGAGGTTTTCTCATCTCTCAAGGGATTCGGAAATAATGACAATTTCGGCGGCGAGGCAAAATAGCAGAGCAGAATGAACGGCATAGAACGCACAGCTGCAGAGAGTCATGTATGGTAAGCTATGTTGCTAGACGAGTATAGGGTTTATGTGTGACCGTCCGGTGGTCTCTGCCAATCTGCCTGCTGTCAGTCTGTTTGTCTGTATTAGTGTGTGGCTATGTTATCGTTATCTCAATCAGTCCTTGTGTTAGTCGGTCTGCTTGGATCTTTCTCTATCTCTGTAGATTCTGTCGGTCTGTTCGTCTTTTCAGCTGCATATCTGTTGACTTGTGTGTCTGTTTATTCGTTTATCTAGCCTACATGTATCTATCTGCCAATCTGCATATAACAGTATATCTAACAATTTTTCCTTCTTTAGTGTTTTTCTATGGAGCATCGGTCTGCCTAATCTTCTTTCTTATCGTTTATCTGTACATCTTTCTGTTAGTCCTATGTAGGTTCTGTCTCATCCTCACAGTGGCGATATATGTTTCCCATAATATCTCAAAACAGCGTCATTCTTTTCTCCTCCAAACCAAGGCACATAGGGGCCTACACTCATACAGTATCATGTATAATACCTAAGAAATGTATATATAATTATATGTAAATATAATATTATATCGTTTTATACCTCTTCGTACTTTCCTTCTGGGTCAGTTGCTGTGTCATTATTATCTTTAAGTGCGACGCAGATTTTGCCATTCCGACAAGATCCTACGGGGGATTATTGCAAGAGATAGCAACAAAAGTATTGATATAATCTGATTGATTGAGATGTATTACTTCCCCAACTGTTGCCGGCTGAACCTATAGAAACCAGTGCAAGAAGTCAGAAGAATTCCAAATACTTATACTTATGGTCTACAGGGTGCGCCAAAAAAAAATACCCCCCCTAGGTTTTTTGCCAGTATCTTGGCCAAAAGTAAAAATTTTGCAATGAAATTTTGCAGTCTTATAGACAATTCATATTTACGCATGATGGCCAGATTTCATCAAAATATTTCAAACAGAACAAAAGTTATGCCACTTTTAGGGAGGTCACCCACCGTTTTTTGACGATTCAAAAACGAAACGCAACAAAAACTGTGTTTTGTGCCAATATCTTGGCCAAAAGTAAGAATTTTGAAATGAAATTTCACAGACTTATAGCCAATTCATATTGACACATGATGGCCAATTTGTATAAACATATCTCAAACACAACGAAAGTTATGCTACTTTTAGTGAGGCCACCCACCGTTTTTTGACGATTCAGAAACGAAACGCAACAAAAATCACAAAAACCTGATTTTATTAAGTCAAATCTCTAATAACTGTTGTCAAATGAACTTGGTAGGGCTTCACAACTTGTGTTCGATGTGCCCACCACCAGTGCCAACACATCTTTTGAGTCTCTTGGCAAAGTTCTTGATGGACCTGTTGATTAATCCGACAGATTCTTTATTATTCCTTATTTGCCAATTTGATTGTCATCTTGCTAAGCGACTTCTCAGTGACGTGCAGCTACGCTGGTACCCTGTTTCTTTTTTAAATAGTAATAATAATGATCATCGGTCAATATCAAGGCTATTTGATAATAATTATTTGAGATGAGACTTAATAAAATCGTGTTTTTGCTGCGTTACATCTTTAAATTGTCAAAAATTGGGGGGTGGCCTCACTAAACGTGGTATAACTTTTGTTTTTTTGGAAATATTTTGATGAAAGTTGACCATCATATGCAGATATGAATTGTCTTGAAGCCTGTAAAATTTCATTTCGATATTCTTACTTTTGGCCAAGATATTGGCCAGAATAATTAGATTGGATTTTATTCCTTTTTGTTGCGTCGCGTTTTTGAATCGTCAAAAAACGGTGGGTGGCCTCACTAAAAGTGGCATAACTTTTGTTCTGTTTAAAATATTTTTATGAAATCTGGCCATCATGTGTAAATATGAATTGTCTTTAAGACTGCAAAATTTCATTTCAAAATTCTCACTTTTGGTCAAGATATTGGCAAAAATCTTAGGGGGGGTATTTTTTTTTGGCGCACCCTGTATAAGCTTAGTTAAGTGCGCAGTGACCTGGACGTATAGGTCTAACAATGAGTCAGAAATCGACTCTATCTGAGCAATTGAACACAGTATGCTGAACATACAGTAGAATATACTTTTATCATCTAAAGGTGATCTGGTTGTCCATATGTCTCGAACCTCCACAGTGCATCTGTGTAAATGCTTCACAATACTCGGCCAATACTCGGCCAATGTTAACCAAGTTAACTAACAGTCTCCGGAATGAACTTCTTGGTGTTTTACTTCGCAACTGCAACAAGCGTTTGAAAACCATTGTCGCGTTTTTAGTATAGGATAAATGATGCAGATTCAATAACCATGTTTGAAGTATTGTAGGGCGTATGCGTATATTATTACGACATGGACATGTTATTATGTGCAGGGTCAGTAGACAACACGAAGTATGCGAGGACCAGAGATATCATGCACTCAGGCAAACGAGTTGTCGTTGTAAAGGATTCCACTCGATTAATTCACTGCAAATGGTTGATGCCTTTGGGTAAAAGACGCGCATGTCTGCTGCACAACTCTATACCCTTGATACATGTATGCTCTTCAGCCAGGGGCGGATCCAGGGGGGAGGCAATCCGGCCATGCCTTCACCATTTAGAAATGTCCATGTATCGATGCCCCCCATTTGGTTTCAACAAGCTTATAATTTGGTATATTTTCAAGGATTTGGACTTCATGACTAAAAAAAGGTCATCAACTTTTTTGGCGGATACGAATTATTTTCCAGACCCAAGGCCAAGAAATTTTGCCCCCCCTCCAAAGTTCCTGTATCCGCCCTTGTCTTCTGCGACAATAATTTTAGCCTCTCGCTCTTGCCATCAATAATCTTCTGTGCTGTGAATACGAGCCGAAGATGTGTGGAATTACCACGGGAGTGCGTCAAACAGTGCTGACCTTGCTGACCTTGCTATAATGTTGCATGTATACATGTGTTTGAGGACTAGAGCTTTACGATGAATATTCTCATAATCTAAACGTCGCATTCCCTACACGGCACCAGGTCCTTCTCTTGATCTGCAGCTAACCACTTAGGCGCACCCTGTCCCATGGGCCTCATGAAATATGCAGATGTTGTGTTTGGTTTATGATGGGGCGATGATGGTCAGAGCGGTCGGTAAAGGTGATGGAGATTATGCAAATGGAGCGAACGGAATCGGCCTATAATTACATGTATAGTAACAGAGGATGGCGATGGTTGGATACAATTCTATGTAACGGAAGGAACAAAATGTTGTTAGATTTAAAAAATATGGCAGAGATTAGAAAAGCTAGAAGATGCAAAAATCTTTAAACGAGTGAAACTGAAAGACATTGTGCAGAATATAATATAGAAAAAGAACACAAGCAGGCAATGAAGAAACATAGCAACATTCAGGCAAACATACAAATAAGCAGAAAAACAGTTAGGTAGATAGGTGGGTGGGTCAGTGGGTCGATGGATGGATGGATGGATAGGCAGACAGACGGAGACAGGCAGACAGGCAAGCATGTAGGTAGGTAGGCAGGTAGGTTGGTCGGTCGGTAGGTAGGTAGATAGACACACAGACAGACAGATAGAAAGACAGACTGACAGACAGACAGACAGCCATAATCTCACAAATAGGAAAAACGAATCAAATTCTGTGGTTTTGGTTGAGAAGACAGAATAGGACTTGAGCCGAGGAAAGCCAGAGAAATAAGGAAAGATAAGTTAAGATACCGCAAGAAGTAATGACAATGTGGCAAACACACAGATGATGATGGCGGCTGAGAAGAGACTGAAAGACATTGTGCAGAATATAATAGCTAGAGAGACGGATGACAGTCAGAATAACAGTTAGCCTACTGAAGATGTCTATCGTTTCCACCAGACAGATACAGCTGCTGCTGTATGTTGGGAGCCATCATCATCACCATCGTGATCATCATCATCATCATCATCATCATCATCATCATCATCATCATCATCATCATCATCATCATCATCATCATCATCATCATCATCATCATCATCATCATCATCATCATCATCATCATCATCATCATCATCATCGTCGTCGTCGTCGTCGTCGCTCGGTCTCTGCAAATGGTCCGTTGGTTGTCGTAGGTCTCAGGGATCTACACTGAAATTGCCTCCATGAATATTTAATCCACGTTTACTATGAATAGCTCTTGCTTTCGCTTCTGCGTCATGATACTGTGCAGCACAAGCAGCATCTCTTATTACTTAGGACTTACTTTACCAGACTGTATCATCATATATGCTGTAATGTATGACTGGATAGATCGATGTTTCATGATTATTTCAGCGCTTTTGAAAGTCTGCGAGCAAATGACTATTGGAGGTAGATGTGAGCATTATGTGCATAGAATATAATGTGTAATGGGTGAATACCGCAACATGGGAATACTACATTTAAGTATACAAGAAGGTGATGAAGAGAAGACTTAGTAGTAGCAATGCAGTTGAAAGGAGCATATGGCACACAGCGTCGAGGCGCTTTGAAGCAATGCGCTTTACAGTCTGTGGAAGCAAGGAACTAGTGATGGATTGAGGCAGGGCAGCATTTGCGAGGAAGCAAAGAGGTCATCACTATGTTATCGCATCACTGACGTCCAGTGTGTATCGCGTCAAAAGCCGCTTTTGTCGTTCTCAGTTGGCTATTCAGTGCGATGACTCTCGCTCTCGTGTCAACGACAGCCGCAAGTCACATCTGCTGCCTCCAAACCTCCCAACTCAACATCACTTATTGCCTCCCTCCTTCCCTCTCTACAACCCTCTTTATCTGTCCAGCTCTACCTCCTTCCCTGCCTGTCTACCTACATGCTTCCGTCCGTCCGTCCGTCCGTCCGTCCGTCCGTCCGTCCGTCCGTCCGTCCGTCCGTCCATCCATCCATCCATCCAGTGCTCAAAGTGTGGAAAAATAAGTGCCTGGACGCCCCTTAGCCTACCTTCCAGGCATTGCTGGCCAATAAGTGGCAGGACGATATTCAGATTTCAAAATAAGTGCATGGGCGCCGTCCATGACCGTCCAGCCACACTTTAATCCCTGCATCCATCCATGCATCCACCCTTCCATCCGTCCATCTACCTACCCTTGCACCCATCCATCCACCCACCCACCCCCCCGCACACTTCTGAATCAGCCACTGCAGCTCTGGTCTGCTTGAATATTTTCCTTCAAACAAGGATTACTTATATCCATGGACTAAGAATAGAGGTTTCTAATTCAGTCGCTAGATGGCAGAAGTATCGTCGATAAAATTCCTAGTTATTATATTTTATTTCCTGGGACGCCATTTTGACCAGACGAACCGTAAATTGTAACAATAAATTATTAGGTGAGATAATTCTATTTCATTTGTTTTGTTGGTGAGTTATATACCCGAGTGATTTATTCACCCTTTTTGCACATTTTTATTAATGATGTTTTATGTATTGACTGATTACGGACAAACAATACAGAGTACGGATAAATGCTTATTAAAATATGTATGACCAATTGCCCACAGTAGAAGAAAAGTCGGCACTCCTCCGAAGTCCGGTCCCAAATTATTTCACAGCATTTTTTCACCGTCACTTCACAAACCGTTCACCGACTACTAAATATTGTAATTAGCTCACAGCATTTGCAGATAACAGTACTCCCGAAAACGTAAGGTAAGGTAATTTTATATCTGAAAAAGCTGGATTAATGATAAAACGCTTGAGTAATGGAAGCTGGATTGATTAAGGTGTTTTTGTGTCTGAAATGGAAGACGGGTTAAGGTAGCCTATAAGCTTCCATTTCAGATATAAAACTACCTTAATCCAGCTTCCATTTCTCAAGCGTTTTATCATTAATCCGGCTTCCATTTCTCAAGCGTTATTTTCGTCAATCCAGTTTATATTTCACCTATTAGGAACTTTCATCCAGCTTCCATTTCTCATACATTAATTTCATTAATCCAGATTCTATTTCCGCCATAAAATACCTTCATCCAGCTTCCATTTCAGATATAGGGTGAGCAAGTAAGCATTGGAGAAGCATATCTATGTGATAAGCCATGCGAAATAATTTGGGACCGGACTTCGGAGGAGTGCCGAAAAGTCGTCTGACGGCCAACGGAAGTCCAATGTCTTGCTGCATAACTAGTACTTTGCAATTCATTATGCTTACGAAAATTAGAATTGGGTAATGTTCTTCTTTTATTTAGCGTCCGAAATTATTTCAGTGTAACATCCTATAATAATTATATAGGCTTACTCCGTGTTTTCAGCTCCGTGTTTTACGCGTCTCGCCACGCGTCTCATCGTTTAAAATTTATAAATTCGATTTAAAATATTTCCTGACAAAATAGAAGCGGGATTTAGCGCATGATGGTCAGTTAGCGCTCAGGTTAGGCGTCGTGAGGGTCGGTTAGGGTTAGTTTTAGGGTCAGCGCAGTCATTCTGCTGAAATTGAAGCTGGATTGATGAAAATGTTCTTGCCTAACTGGAGCTGGATTGACGAAAATACTTGTTATCTAAATAGAAGTTGGATAGCAACTATTGAATGACGCAATTGACAACAATTTTTTCGGACGCTGATGTGAAACGATCGTTTAAACCCAGAGTATATATTGTCGGATGCTACCATTAAAACCATTGAAATAATTTTGGAGGCTAAAGGAGAACATTACCTAGAATTGTATTGTTTGTCCGTAAATAATCAGAGCCCAGAAGATTCTGCTTTTCTGCAAGTCATCTCAAAATTTCGGATGTCGGTGACGTCGGATTCAATGGAACCGATCAGTTAAAAAATTTTGTGATCGGAAGACTTAATTTCCTCTTCTTCTCTTCTTTCGAGTAGACTTGATATAATTATATATCTATAGTACAACAGTTATCTGATATAGCTATTCTCTTACACTGAGCTTTTAGAAAATGCTCATGTACGTAATTGGTATGCAAGTAAAAATTTCAAATGTGAGTCAATTCACAAGCCTGGAGGGACAATAATAAAGACTATAGGGCCTATATAATCCTGTTTATTGAGTATCTGATTATACTGTATGTGCACGAAAGATGAGTTTTTAATTTTGTGATGCGAAATGATTCATAGAGTTAGCCTACTAAATCATTTGCAATAAATAAGTTTCATCTGCAACAAAGGTTGAAGCATTTGGCTAATTTAAAACTATATTTTGACTGTAGCTATTCTGAGGACCATATAATAATAAAAACAATGGTATGAATGCAAATTATATTAAGTATAAATTTTTGAATGTATTGCAGAACTAAAGATGGATTCAAGAAACCATTTTGAGGAACAAATATACAATTGTGAAGTTGGTAGCAAAGTACCTAATGAAAATGACGATCTCGAAACCCACACTGTCCACAGTGGAGGAAAACCCTACAAATGTATGGTATGCCGTAAAGCATTTGCACGGAACGATCTTCTGAAAGTTCACACAAACACGCACACCGGAGACAAACCATACAAATGCAATTTGTGTCACAAAACATTTGCAATGAAGGGTTATCTGAAAAAGCACAATAGAGTTCACACTGGAGAAAAGCCATACAAATGTTGTATATGCCAAAAAGCATTTACAGAGAACAGTAGTCTACAAGTCCACATGAGTGCACATACCGAAGACAAACCATTCAAATGCAGTTTGTGTGACAAAGCATTTGCACTTAAGGCTGTTCTTGAAAAGCATGCCAGAATCCACACTGGAGAAAAACCGTACAAATGTTATGTATGCCAAAAAACATTTGCAGCGAGTGGTAGTGTCAAAAAACACATGAGTACCCACTCCGAAGACAAAGCATATAAATGCAATTTCTGTGACAAAGAATTTGCACATAAGAGTGCTCTGGTCAAGCATGCGAGAATCCACACGGGAGAAAAACCATTTAAATGTTGTGTATGCCTTAAAGAATTTGCACAGAAGGGTGGTCTGCACACCCACACGAGAATTATACACACCAAAGACAAACCATTCAAATGCAATTTATGTGACAAAGCATTTGCACTTAAGTGTACTCTTGTAAGGCATGCTAGAATCCACACTGGAGAAAAGCCATACAAATGTTGTGTATGCCAAAAAACATTTGCAGAGAGTGGTAGTGTCAAAAAGCACATGAGTACCCACTCCGGAGACACACCATTCAAATGCAGTTTGTGTGACAAAGAATTTGCACATAAGAGTGCTCTGGTCAAGCATGCGAGAATCCACACGGGAGAAAAACCATTTAAATGTTGTGTATGCCTTAAAGAATTTGCACAGAGGAGTGGTCTGCACAGCCACACAAGCATTATGCACACCATGAGGAAACCGTACAGATGCAATTTGTGTCCCAAAGGGTTTATAGGTAAGGGTGCTCTTGTAAAGCATGCTAGAATTCACACTATAGACAAACCGTACAAATGCTGTGTATGCCAAAAAGCATTTACAGAGAGTGGTAGTGTCAAAAGACACATGCGTACCCACACCGAAGACAAACCATATAAATGCCATTTCTGTGACAAAGAATTTGCACATAAGTGTGCTATGGAAAGGCATATAAGAATCCATACTGGAGAAAAGCAACACAGATGCAGTGTATGCCAAAGAGCTTTTACTCAAAAGGGTAATCTCAAATGCCACATGAGAGCACACACTGAGGACAAACCACATAAATGTGGTTTGTGCGGCAAAGCATATTTACATAAGGGTCAGCTTGAGTATCATACAAAAGTCCACACTGGATATGAACTGTACCAGTGCAATTCCTGTCACAAATTACTTGTATCCAGGGGTCAATTTGAAAGACGTGTAAGATCACACACTGGAGACAAGCCTTACAAGTACAATGCATGTCACAGAACATGTTCACAAAAAGGAAATCTGGAAATTCACTCAAAATACCATACAGGAGAGAAATCATTTAAATGCAATTTGTGCAACGAAGCATTCATTCTGCGCAGTTGTCTAGAAAAACATTTAAGGTCTCACACCAAAAAAGAATCGTGTATGAGTAACTGTTATCTGGTAGACCATCAACGAATCCACACTGGAGACAATCTATTGAAATGCAATTTATGTCAAAAAGCAATTGCATTTGGGCGTTCTCTAGAATACCATGCAACAAACCAGATGATTGTTAATGAAAATGGGTTGTCAGTAATGGAATCGGTACCAGACTATTTGTCTCTGAACACTTTTGTGCAAAATCCTTTTGAAGGAGGACTTGCTGAAAATCAGACAAGTGTTGGCGTTGATGAAAAATATTTCGCAGTGAGACCTTACGGGTGTGGTATTTGCAACGAAATGTTTGAAATTGAAAAAGAATTTATGGAACATTCCTGTAATCATTCTGATATACCAAAGAAAGACACATTTTTTGAGCTATTCGCAACGTGTTTACATTGCTATCCTTGATTTTACTGGCCCGAGCGAATGCAGAAGTTCTTCGTTGCATTTGACAGTTTTTACGTCAGTTACATAGGGTGCTTAATAATTGTTAAATAGTTACAATTTGTATTGTTATGCATTATGGCGATGATCACTGATGTTATAAGTTTTATTAATTCTTTATCTATACATGTGTTATACTTGGCTTCAGCCATGACATGACGTCATCTCTGCTATGGTCTTCGTTAATTTTAACTGTTTATTCCTGACTCACTGAAGTTTTATTGGTCTGGCAGCTATAGTACAAGTACGTGTTGCTTTATCCGACTTTATTTAATTGTTCTGGCAATGCTGATTCAAACGTTGCATGCCTGCCATCTGATTAGACATTGTCGATTGTACTGTAGGCCTACATGTAGAGGCTGAGCTGTTGTTGCTGATATATTGCTGATGCTATCTCAAATATTCGACGATTTGTTTATGTGTTCTTGTCTCCTTCCTGGATTCGCAGTGTAAAGGTTTCAGATTACCCTCTCCTAAACATTACCCCCCGGTAACTTGAAACCGGTTTCAGATTACCCCCCGGAAACTAGATTTGGATCAATCTTCGCATTTATTGCACTAAAAAAATTAGAAAAATCATCCCGCTTCTTGTTTTGGTCTGAAGCTTTTCATCTGTCATCCCACTTCGTGGTGTGTTATCTATATTTTAATCGGGAAAAAATAATAGCCTCGAAGACATTTCTCCATGTAACTTCAGCGGCGATTTAGTATTTTAGTAACAGATGAAAATATTGATGACAAACCACGAAGTGGGATGACGGGTGAAAATCTTCGGACCAAAACAAGAAGCGGGATGATTTTTCTGATATTTTTAGTGCAATAAATGCGATGATTGATGCAAATTACAGTTTTCAGGGGGGTAATGTTTAGGAGGGGGTAGGCCTATTCTGAAACCTTTACATCGGGACAGTCCTGGAATTCGCCCTGTGCGTTCCGTGTCCCGGATTGATATAAAATTGTTCCAGAATTTTATGTACAATATCCACTTCACCAAAGAGTCTTGTTTTTTGCTAAATGAAACCTAAAATTCGGCCGTAAGCAAGTTTTTAGAGGGCCATAGAGTATAGAACATTAATTAGACTGTATAGGTTGTTTAGTTTTCTATCCGGTATGGAATGCGCGCAGTTGGTAACTTAAATCGTCTTGGTGTTCAGTAGGTTAAATGCTTATTAATTCAATGATCTTCTTTCACGGCATTAGGCAGTTATTTGTATCGCAAAATTATTAGGTGTTCCAGAATATTTTCCTTTGAGATCTTGTACAGAAATCGGAGCAGCTGCGCATTTGTCAATATTCGCCTGCATGTTATAGGCAATCCAAAAAGACAAGGATGCAGACCAATGAGTCAAGGAAACATGCCTGGATGAAAAAGCAGTTTGAAGATAGATAGATCTACTAGGCTACCGAGTTGCAATAAAGGGGCACGACTCTGGAATTGATGATGACAATTTTTAACGGAGTAAAAGCAGCAACTGTCTCGCATAACGTATAATGTCGGCTATAGCTTATAGGATTCTCTCGTGGTAATATAGAAATTCAAATTGTCACCCATTAAATTTAGACCACGTGACAATTATTTAAAAGTTTGCGTCCCCCCCTAGAAAAATTCCTGCGGACGCCCATGATTGCAGGAGAGAAGACAACGAACAGAGTGAGGCAGAGAAGCAGTGAGATTGACAGGTACAGGCAGAGAAGGTAGTGGAAGACTAAGTCTTAACTTAAGCAGGTAACGACGTTACACATTTCAGATACACATTTGGCGTGACCAAAATGCATTCAATGCCGTTAGCCAGAGGGATAAGAAGCCAGACTGAAGAAAAGAGATGAGAGTGAGAGAAGCAAAGAGAGACAGACAGACATAGACAAAATGAGAGAGACAGAGGCAGAGAGAGAGAGAGACGCAGACAGAGAGATACAGACAGAGGAAGAGACAGAGGCAGAGAAAGACAGAGAGAGAGAGAGAAAGATATAGAGAAAGAGAGACAGAGACATGGAGCCATAATTATACAGACAGATAGAGTCGAATAGAAACAGGCAGAAAGAGAGAGAGAGAGAGAGAGAGAGAGAGAGAGAGAGAGAGAGAGAGAGAGAGAGAGAGAGAGAGAGAGAGAGAGAGAGAGAGAGAGAGAGAGAGAGAGAGAGAGAGAGAGAGAGAGAGAGAGAGAGAGAGAGAGAGAGG
This sequence comes from Lumbricus rubellus, assembly GCA_945859605.1. Taxonomy (NCBI): domain Eukaryota; kingdom Metazoa; phylum Annelida; class Clitellata; order Crassiclitellata; family Lumbricidae; genus Lumbricus; species Lumbricus rubellus. Next base: position 27,503,572 of record OX243825.1, read on the forward strand.
GAGAGAGAGAAAGAGAGAGAGAGAGAGAGAGAGAGACAGAGACAGAGACAGAGACATAGACAGAGACAGAGACAGAGACAGAGACAGAGACAGAGACAGAGACAGAGACAGAGACAGAGACAGAGACAGAGACAGAGACAGAGACAGAGACAGAGACAGAGACAGAGACAGAGACAGAGACAGAGAGACAAAGACAGACAGGTAGAGACAGACAGACAGAGAGAGAGACAAAGCCAGAGACAGAAACTGACAGACAAAGTGACAGAGAGAGAAAGAGAGAAAGAGAGAGACAGAGAGACAGACAGACAGATAGATAGACAGACAGACAGACAGACAAACAGACAGACACAGAAGCAGACAGAGACAGAGAGATAGACAGACAGATACAGACAGACAGAGACATACAGAGACACAGAGGCAGACAGAGACAGACAGAGACAGAGAGATACACAAACAGACACAGACACAGACAGAAATTCAGACAGACAGAGACAGAGAGATACACAGACAGACACAGACACAGACAGAAATTCAGATAGACACAGAGAGAGACAGGCAGATATAGACCCAGAGGTAGGCAGAGGAAGAGAGTGGTAGAGCAGGGTCATCAACCGATCTATCTCTCCATTGTCATCTAATCCGCATCATCATCATTGTGTCAAATGTCGCTTTTGTTGTTCTCAGTAGTCAGCGCTTAAGTCCGTCAAGCTATATGTAGTTATACTGTCGTTTCGACGAAAATCCTTGACTCTCTGCCTCTATAATATATACATGTCCATTGTCCAATGTCCATCCCAATCCCCACTCAATGCATTCCTGCATGGTCTTGCTGTCTCCTTCCATCTTCCTATCTTGCTTAATGCTTACTTTCATATGTGTCCCTCTTTCTCTAACTCCCTGTCGGTCTATCTATCTGTCTCTGTCTCTCCGTCTCTGTCTCACTCTGTCTCTCTTTCTCTCTCTGTCTCTGTCTCTCTTTCTTTCTCTCTCTGTCTTTGTCTCTCTGTCTCTCTATCTCTCTGTTTCTCTCTCTGTCTCTCTCTCTGTCTGTCTCTGTTTCTGTTTCTCTTTCTGTCTGTCTTTCTGTCTTTCTGTCTGTGTCTCTGTCTGTGTCTCTGTCTCTCTCTCTTTTTCTCTGCATGTCCACTGTGACACTCATCTCCATGTCCATTGCTTCCTGCCAACCTTTGTATGCCTATCATTATTACACCCTTGTATGCTATGCTACAGTGATTAATTTCACGTCGCGAATTATAGGCCTATAATTATTAGGCCTATTATGTTGCGGCCCGCGAGCCTCTGTAAATTTACAAATGTGGCCCACGTGCTGAGACCACTGCTCTACATGTATAATACACAAGCCATCCCCAATTCCCCATCCCCCACTCAATGCATTCCTGCATGGTCTTGCTGTCTCCCTCCATCTTCCTATCTAGCTTAATGCTTACTTTCCTATGTGTCCCTCTTTCTCTCTCTCCCTGTCGGTCTATCTATCTGTCTTTGTCTGTCTTTGTCTGTCTCTCTGTCTCTCTGTGTCTCTGTTTCTCTGTCTGTCTGTCTGTCTGTCTCTGTCTGTATGTCTTTCTGTCTGTCTGTGTCTCTGTCTCTCTCTCTGTTTCTCTCTGTCTCTCTGTTTCACTCTGTATCTCTCTCTTTTTATCTGTCTCTCTCTCTGCCTCTGTCTGCCTCTCTTTCTTTCTTTGTCTCTGTCTGTCTGTCTCTCTCTCTCTCTCTTTTCATGTCCACACTCATCTCCATGTCCATTGCTTCCTGCCAACCTTTCGTGCTTCACACCACATCTGTTGACTTCACGTCTCCATCCATTTATTATCCACACAACCATTGCAAGTTCTACGCTTCAGGCGACAGTCACGGTGGTGCTTTGTCCTCTTCTCTCTCTCTTTTTATAGGCAGACTTTCCGCGAAGATTATGTGCTCAATGTCCACAATGTATGGGATATACATGTATTGTTTATATAGGCTATATGATATAATACGTATGCATGCATACTGTCTGTCTGTCTGTCTGTCAGACAGACAGACAGACATTTATTTCTTTAACTTTTCCCCCTTATTTCTCTGCCTTTCCTCTGCTCAAGTCCTATTCTGTCTCCTCAATCAAATCACATAATTTGCCAGACAGACAGGCAAGCAAGTAGGCAGGCACTAGGCAGGCAGGTAGGTAGGTAGGTAGATAGATAGACACAGACAGCTAGAAAGACAGACTGACAGACAGACAGCCATAATCGCACAAAATGGAAAAACGAATCAAAATCTGTGATTTGGAAATAATGGGAAAATAAGTTAAGAAAATGCAAGAAGTAATGTGGCAAACACACAGATGATGTAGCTAGAAATACGGATGACAGCCATACAGAATGACTGATGTCTATCGTTTCCACCAGACAGATACAGCTGACATCATCATCATCATTATCATCGTGATCATCATCATCACCATCGTCGTCGTCGCTCGGTCTCTGCAAATGGTCCGTTGGTTCTGGTAGGTCTTAGGGATCTACACTGAAATTGCCTCCATAAATATTTAATCCACGTTTACTATGAGTAGCTCGTATGCTTTCGCTTCTGCGTCATGATACTCTGCAGCACTGAAGCAGCATCTATTGAATCACTTAGGACCCACTTTACCAGACTGTATCATATGCTGTAATGTAAGTCTGGATAGATGTTCGATGATTACTTCAGCGCCTTTTGAAAGTCTGCGAGCAAAATGACTATTTGGAGTAAGGTGGACATTGTGGGCATTGGGCATAGAATAGGGCCTATTATGTGTAATGGGTGAATACCGCAACATGGGAATACTATACAAGAAGTTGATGAAGAGAAGTAGTAGCAATGCCGTGGAAGGGAACATAATAATGGCACTCAGCGAGGCGCTTTGAAGCAATGCGCTTTACAGTCTGTGGAAGCAAGGAACTAGTGTAGTGTAGGAACTAGGATTGAGGCAGGGCAGCATTTGCGAGGAAGAGAGAGGGCTTTCAGGAAGCAAAGAGGTCATCACTATGTTATCGCATCACTGACGTCCAGTGTGTATCGCGTCAAAAGCCGCTTTTGTCGTTTTCTCCGTTGGCTACTTCGTGCCATGACTCTCGCTCTCGTGTCAACGACAGTCGAAAGTCGCATCTGCCGTCTTCCAACCTCCCAACACAACATCACTGATTGCAGTCCTCACTCCCTCTCTACAGTCCTGTTCATCTGTCCAGCTCTGTCTCCTTTCCTGCCTGTCTGCCTACATGCTTCCATCCATCCATCCATCCATCCATCCATCCGTTCGTCCGTCCGTCCGTCCGTCCGTCCGTCCGTCCGTCCGTCCGTCCGTCCGTCCGTCCGTCCGTCCGTCCGTCCGTCCATCCATCCATCCAGTGCTTAAAGTGTGGAAAAATAATTGCCTGGACGCTACTTTCCTTCCAGACATTGCTGGCCAATAAGTGGCTGAACGGTATCCAGATTTTAAAATAAGTGCATGGGCGCCGTCCATGACTGTCCAGCCACATTTTAATCCCTGCATCCATCTATGCATGCATTCATCCATTCGTCCACCTACCCTTGCGCCCATCCATCCATCCACCCACACACACACACTTCTGAATCAGCCACTGCTGCTCTGGTCTGCTTGAATATTTTCCTTCAAACAAGGATTACTTATTTCCATGGACTAAGACTAAGAATAGAGGTTTCTAATTCAGTCGCTAGATGGCAGAAGTATCGTTGATAAGATTCCTAGTTATGATGTTTTATTTACTGCGACGCCATTTTGACCAGACGAACTGTAGTTGACAATAAATTGTAATAATAAATTATTATGTGAGATAATTCTATTTAATTTGTTTTGCTGGTGAGTTATATGCCCGAGTCATTTATTTACCATTTATGCACATTCTATTAATGCTGTTTTATGTGTTGACTGATTACGGACAAACAATACAGAGTACGGAAAAATGCTTATTAAAATATGTATGACCAATTGACCATAGTAGAAGAAAAGTCGTCTGACGGCCATCGGAAGTCCAATGTCTTGCTGCATAACAAGTACTTTGCAATTCATTTTGCTTATGAGACCTAGAATGGTAATCTTCTTGTTTAGCGTCCGAAATTATTTCAATGTAGCATCCTAAAATACATACTCCGTCTTTTCAGCTCGGTCTTTGACGCGTTTTACTACGCGTCTAGCCGTTTAAAATTTATAAATTCGATGACAAATATTATTTCCTCACGAAATAGAAGCGGGATTTAGCGCGTGAGGGTCGGTTAGGACTCAGGTTAGGCGTCGTGACGGTCGGTTAGGGTTAATTTTAGGGTTAGTGCAATCATTCTGCTGAGATTGAAGCTGGATTGATGAAAATGTTCTTGCCTAACTGGAGCTGGATTGACGAAAAATAATTGTTATCTAAACATGTGCAGAAGTTGGATAGCGTCTATTGAATGACGCGATTGACATCAATATTTTCGGACGCTGAGGTGAAACGATCATTTGAAAATTACTTGCCTTTTAGAAAAAGCTCATGTACGTAATTGATCTGCAAGTAAAAATTTCAAATGTGAGTCAATTCACAAGCCTGAAGGAACAATAATAAAGACTAAGTCCTGTTTAGTGAGTATGTGATTATACTGCATGTGCACGAAAGATGTGTTTCTAATCTCTCTGTAATATGAAATGATTCCTAGAGTTACTAATTCATTTGCAATAAATCTGCTTTATCTGCTGCAAATATTGAAGCGATTGGGTATTTTAAAACTATATTTTAACTGTAGCTATTCTGAGGTCCATAATAACAAAAACAATGGTGTGAATGCAAATTATATTAAGTAAAAATTTCTGAATGTATTGCAGAACTAAAGATGGATTCAAGAAACCATTTTGAGGAACAAATATACATATGGGAAGTTGGTAGCAGAATACTTCACAAAGATGACGATCTCAAAACCCATACTGTAGAAAAGTTGTATGAGTGTGATTTATGTAAGAAAACATTCAAGAATAAGTGGTACCTGAGTAAACACTCAAGACGAGACTGTGGAGAAGGATCATATAATTGCACTTTATGTTGCAAAGCATTTGCATGTAAGAGTACTCTGGAAAGGCATGCTAGAATACACAGTGGAGTAAAACCCTACAAATGTATGGTATGCCATAAAGTATTTGCACGGAACGATCTTCTGAAAGTCCACACAAACACACACATCGGAGACAAACCATACAAATGCAGTTTGTGTGACAAAACATTTGCAACGAAGGGTTATTTGAAAAAGCACATTAGAGTCCACACTGGAGAAAAGCCACACAAATGTTCTATATGCCAAAAAGCATTTACAGAGAGTGGTACTGTCAAAAGACACATGAGTGCACATACCAAAGACAAACCATTCAAATGCAGTTTGTGTGACAAAGCATTTGCACATAAGAGTGCTCTGGAAAAGCATGCTAGAATCCACACAGGAGAAAAACCATTTAAATGTAGTGTATGCCTCAACGCATTTGCACATAAGAGTGCTCTGGAAAAGCATGCTAGAATCCACACAGGAGAAAAACCATTTAAATGTAGTGTATGCCTTAAAGAATTTGCACAGAGGAGTGGTCTGAACAACCACATGAGCCTTATACACACCACGAGGAAACCGTTCAAATGCAATTTGTGTCCAAAAGGGTTTATAGGTAAGCGTGCTCTTGTAAGGCATGCTAAAACCCACACTGGAGAAAAGCCATACAAATGCTGGGTATGCCAAAAAGCATTTGCAGAGAGTGGTAATGTCAAAAAACACATGAGTACCCACACCGAAGACAAACCATATAAATGCAATATCTGTGACAAAGAATTTGCGCTTAAAAGTTTTTTGGAAAGGCACACAAGAATCCACACTGGAGAAAAACCATACAAATGTAGTGTATGCCATAAACAATTTTCACAGAGGAGTGGTCTGCACAGCCACACGAGACTTATACACACCAACGACAAACCATGCAAATGTAATTTATGTGACAAAGCATTTGCACTTAAGGGTACTCTTGTAAGGCATGCTAGAATCCACACTGGAGAAAAGCCATACAAATGTTGTGTATGTCATAAAGCATTTGCAGAGAGTGGTACCGTCAAAAGACACATGCGTACCCACACTGAAGACAAACCATATAAATGCCATTTCTGTGACAAGGAATTTGCACATAAGAGTGCTCTGGAAAAGCATACTAGAATCCATACTGGAGAAAAACAACACAGATGCAGTGTATGCCAAAAGGCTTTTACTCAAAAGGGTAATCTCAAACGCCACACGAGAGCACACACTGAGGACAAACCACATAAATTTGGTTTGTGCCGCAAAGCATATTTACATAAGGGTCAGCTGGAGTATCATACAAAAGTGCACACTGGATATGAACTGTACCAGTGCAATTTCTGTCACAAATTACTTGTATCCAGTGGTAAATTTGAAAGGTCACACAATGGGGACAAGCCTTACAAGTGCAATGCATGTCACAAAAAAGGAAATCTGGAAATTCACGCAAAAGACCATGCAGGAGAAAAGTCATTGAAATGCAATTTGTGCAACGAAGCATTCATTCAGCGCAGTTGTCTAGAAAGACATTTAAGGTCTCATACCAAAGAAGAATCGTGCATGAGTTATCTGGTAGACCATCAACGAATCTACACTGGAGACAATCTATATAAGTGCAAATTATGTCAAAAAGCAACTGAATTTGTGTGTGCTCCAGAATACCATGCAACAAGTGACATGGTACAGATGATTGCTAATGAAAATGAGCTGTCAGTAATAGAATCTGTACCAGACTATTTGTCACAGAAAACTTTTGTGCAAAATCCTTTTGAATTAACTTGCACGCGTCTCCCTAACAGGAAGTCACGTGTGATTCAAACTAGTGATGGTGTTGATGAAAAATATTTTGTAGTGAGACCTTATGGCTGTGGTATTTGCAACGAAATGTTTGAAATTGAAAAGGAATTCATGGATCATTCCTGCAATCATTCTGATATTCCAAAGAAAGACACATTTTTTGAGCTATTTGCAAAGTGTTTACATTGCTATCCTTGATTTTACTGGCCCGAGAGAATGCAGAAATTCTTCGTTGCATTTGACAGTTTTTACGCAAGTTACATAGCGTGCTTAGTAATTGTTAAGTAGTTACAATTTGTATTGTTAGGCATTATGGCGACTCAGTTCACTGCTGTTATATACAAGTTTTATCAATTCTTTATCTATGCATGTGTTTGACTTGGCTTCGGTTATGACGTCACCTCTGCAATGGTTTCGTAAATTTTAACTGTTTATTCCTGACTCGCTGAAGTTTTATTGGTCTGGCAGCTATTATACAAGTATGTGTTGTTTTATCCGACTTTATTTTATTGTTTTGGCAATGCTGATTCAAAAGTTGCATGCCTGCCATCTAGTTAGACGTTGCCGATTGTACATGTAGTGGCTGAGCTGCTTTTGCTGATAATTATATTGCTGATGCTATCTCAGATACTCGACGATTTGTTGATTTGTCCTTGTCTTCAACCTTCCCGGATTCGCCGGGACAGTCCTGGAATTCGGCTTGTGCGTCCCGTGTCCCGGATTGATATAAAATTGTTCCAGAATTTTATATACAACATTCACTTCACCAAACAGTCTTGTTTTTTGCTAAATAGGCTCCCTAAATCCTAAAATCCGTCCGTAAACAAGTTTTTAGATGGGCCATAGAGTAGACCATTAGACTGTAGGTTGTCAAGTTTTCTATCCGGTAGCCTATGGAATGCGCGCAGTTGGTAACTTTAATCGTCTTGGTGTTCAGTATACATGTATGTTAAATGCTGATTAATTTAATTATCTTCTTTCACGGCATTAGGGAGTTATTTGTATCACAAAATTATTAGGTGTTCCAGAATATTTTCCCATGAGATCTTGTACAGAAATCGGAACAGCTGCGCATTTGTCAATATTCGCCAGTAACTGTTGTAAGCAATCCAAAAAACAAGGATGTAGACCAATAAGTCAAGGGAACATGCCTGGATGATAAAGCGTTTTGAAGATAGATAGATCTACTAGGCTACCGAGTTGCAATAAAGGGACATGACTCTGGAACTGATGATGACAATTTTTAACAGAGTAATAGCAGCACTGTCTCGCAATAAGGAAACATAAATTATTTTTATGGCTACGGCGCTTTAAATAAGAACCTTGAAAAAGCGTGCAATTTCGTCGAAATAAGTTGCCTATTTCTTCTGCGAAAAGACCCTTGATCCTGACTGGATTCAAAAGACATGACTATCACCTTGATTTGTATGGCTAGCAAGAAACAACCGAGATTGAGAAAGAAACAATGTCTGTAGAAAAGAGATGTTCAATGATAAAGAAAGATAGGCTACACCTGGTGCAGAAGATGAGATGACTGTAATTACAGGAGAGGAAACAACGAACAGAGTGAGGTAGAAGCACTGAGATTGACAGATACAGGCAGAGAACGTAGTAGAAGACTCAGTCAACGACGTATACACATTTCTGATACACATTTTGGCGTGACTAAAATGCATTCAATGCCGTTAGCTAGAGGGATAAGAAGCCATACTGAAGAAAAGAGATGAGAGTGAGAGAAGCAAAGACAGACAGACAGACAGACAGACAGACAGACAGACAGACAGACAGACAGACAGACAGACAGAGACAAACTGAGAGAGACAGAGACATAGAGAGAGTGAGAGAGAGACGCAGACACAGAGAGAGACAGACAGACAGAGACAGGGGAAGAGACAGTGGCAGAGAAAGACAGAGAGAGATACAGAAAAAGAGAGACAGAGACATGGATACATAATTATACAGACAGATAGATAGAGTCGAATAGAGACCGGGAGAGAGAGAGTCAGAGCAGTACAGACGGATAAAGAGACGGCATTCATGGATCAGAAGAGTCTTCTAATTTAATATGGACGTCTTCGCTGGTCAACGTGACGTCTACGCAGCGTTGCTCGCTTCATCTCAGTTCATGTTTGACTTGAGCGAGACACGAAACCTTTTCAACCAAACGAACACAGCTGCTACTGCTGCAGCTGCTTTCTCTTGTAACCGGAAGAAGAGGAATAAGAAGAGGAGAATGTATTATTATATCAGCATGAGAAAACAGATGAGCAAGTAAAATTAATGAGCTAGAAAATCACGACGCGTTGGAGACACCAAACCTAACGGTTGGAGTCAACAATATTAAAGATTTAAGACGGACGGTCGACGGATGAAAGGAGAAAAGACGGAGAGAGAAAGAGATAAAGAGAGAGAGAGAGAGACAGACAGACAGACACACGGACGGACAGAGACAGAGAGACAAAGACAGACAGGTAGAGACAGACAGACAGAGAGAGAGACAAAGCCAGAGACAGAAACTGACAGACAAAGAGACAGAGAGAGAAAGAGAGAAAGAGAGAGACAGACAGACAGGCAGACAGACAGACAGACAGACAGACAGGGAAGACAGATAAATGGAGAGAGGCAGACACAGAGCGAGAGAGAGTCAGAGAGACAGAGTCAGTGATGGGCAGAGGAAGAGAGCGGTAGAGCAGGGTCATCAACCGATCTATCTCTCCATTGTCATCTAATCCGCATCGTCATTGTGTCAAATGTCGCTTTTGTTGTTCTCAGTAGTTAGCACTTAAGTCCGCCAAGCTACATGTAGCTACTGTCGTTTCAACTAAAATCCCCGACTCCCTGCCTCTATGATACATGGGTCCATCCCCCATACCCACTCAACACATTCCTGCATGGTCTTGCTGTCTACATACAGTACATAGGCCTACGTCCGTCCGTCCGGCCGTCTGTCTGTCCGTCTGCCCGTACACCTATGATTCCGCCACTGCTGCTCTGGTCTGCCTGAATATTTTCCTTCAAACAGGAAATAGTGTTGGATCTGTGAACGGTATGTTCAATATTTCTAGCGACCATAAATAGAGATTGATAATCCAGTCGCTAGAATGCAGCAGTATCGTTGATAAAATTCCTAGTTGTGAATAACTTGTGATATTTTATTTACTGCGACGCCATTTTGACCAGACGCACTGTAACAGATATTTAATTATTATTATGTGAGATAATTCTATATCATTTGTTTTGTTGGTGAGTTATAAGCCCGAGTCATTTATTTACCATTTACGCACTTTCTATTTATGCTGTTTTATGTGTTGACTAATTACGGACAAACAATACAGAGTACTTACGGAAAAATGCTTATTAAATATGATGACTATAATTAGTAGAAGAAAAGTCATATAGCCTAATGGTCAACGGAAGTTCAATGTCTTGCTGCATAGCAAATACTTTGCAATTCATTATGTTTATGAAGATTAGAATTGTATTGTTTGTGCGTAAAATTAATCAGAGCCCAGACGATTCTGCTTTTCTGCATGACATCTCGAAATTTCGGATGCTGGTGACGTCGGATTCAATGGATCCGATCAGTTTAAGACTTTTGTAATCGGAAGATTTCATTTTCTCTGCTTCTGTTCTTTCGAGTAGTATATCTAATTATTCTAATAGATATAATACAACAGTTATCTGATAACTATTCTCTTACACTGAGCTTTTAGAAAATGCTCATGTACATAATTGACCAGTCTGCAAGTAAAAATTTCGGCAAAACTCCGAACGGCGGTCCCAAATTACAACATTAAGAAAATCAACACGACGTGTCGTAATAGTGCAGTGTATTGGATGGGCGCATAGAAACGGTTTCTTTTGCACTCCACACTTATAAAACGACCAGCTGGTCCATCGAAATAGAAGCCGGAATAATGAGAAAGCACTTGAGAAATGGAGGCTGGATGAAGACCTTTTACAGGTGAAATGAAGGTGGATTGATGAAAAACGCAAGTGAAATAAGTTGGATGAAGGTATTTTCAGATCTGAAATAAAAGCTGGATTGATGAATTGAATGGTTGAGAAATAGAACCTGGATGATGGACATAATAAGTTAAATGGAAGATGGGTTGATTAAAACGCTTGCGAAATGGATGCTGGACGAAGGGTCCTTATATGTTAAATAGAAACTGGATTGACGAAAATTAAACTTGAGAAATGGAAACAGGACTGTTGATTTCAGCGATGTATTTCATCATGCATCCAGCTTCCATTTCAGCTGGAATGCCGTTTATCCAGCTTTCTTTTATCAAGCTTCCATCAATCAAACGGTTTTCATCAACCCACCTTCTATTTCACCACACACCATGTTTAAAGCCTTCTCAGGATATAGCCTATCGATTTCTTTAATTTTATCATTTGGGACCGCCGTTCCCAGTTGTTGTTGTGTGACAATTACAATATTTGACGATATAGACTATATATTTTAATTTGGGACCGCCGTTCGGAGTTTTGCCAAAATTTCAAATGTGAGTCAATTCACAAGCCTGAAGGAACAATAATAAAGACTAAGTCCTGTTTAGTGAGTATGTGATTATACTGTATGTGCACGAAAGATGTGTTTCTAATCTAGCTGTGATGCCAAATGATTCATAGAGTTACTAAATCATTTGCAATAAATCTGTTTCAGCTGCAGCAAATATTGAAGCAATAGACTAATTTAAAACTATGTTTTAACTGTAGCTGTTATGAGGTCCATAATAATAATAAAAACAATGGTGTGAATGCAAATCATATTATATATTTCTGAATGTATTGCAGAACTAAAGATGAATTCAAGAAGCCATTTTGAGGAACAAATATACAAATGGGAAGTTGGTAGCAAAGTACTTAATAAAAATGATGATCTCGAAACCTATAGTGGTAGTGTCAAAAAACACATGAGTACCCAAACCGGAGACAAACCATATGAATGCAATTTCTATGACAAAGAATTTGCGTTTAAGCGTTTTATGGAAGGGCACACAAGAATCCACACTGGAGAAAAACCATTTAAATGTAGTGTATGCCATAAACAATTTTCACAGAGGAGTGGTCTGCACAACCACACGAGACTTATACACACCAAAGACAAACCATACAAATGCAATTTCTGTGACAAAGCATTTGCACTTAAGGGTAGTCTTGTAAGACATGCTAGAATCCACACTGGAGAAAAACCGTACAAATGTTTTGTATGCCAAAAAGCATTTACAGATAGTTGTAGTGTCAAAAAGCACATGCGTACCCACCCCGAGGACAAACCATGTAAATGCAATTTCTGTGACAAAGAACTTGTACATCAGAGTGCTCTGGAAAAGCATGCTAGAATCCACACTGGAGAAAAACCATTAAAATGTAGTGTATGCTTTAAAGAATTTGCACAAAGGAGTGGTCTGTACAACCACATGAGCAGTATACACACCATGACGAAACCGTTCAAATGCAATTTGTGTCCGAAAGGATTTATTCGTAAGGGTGCTCTTGTAAGGCATGCTAGAATCCACAATGGAGAAAAACCGTACAAATGTAGTGTATGTGAAAAAGCATTTTCAGAGAGTGGTAATGTAAACAAACACATGAGTACCCACACTGAATACAAACCATATAAATGCAATTTCTGTGGCAGAGCATTTGCGCTTAAGAGTGCTATGGAAAGGCATATTAGTATCCACACTGGAGAAAAGCAACACAGATGCAGTGTATGCCAAAAGGCTTTTACTAAAAAGGGTAGTCTCAAACGCCACATGAGAGCACACAGCGAGGACAAACCACACCAATGTGGTTTGTGCGGCAAAGCATATTTACATAGGGGTCAGCTGGAGTATCATACAAAAGTCCACACTGGATATGAACTGCATCAGCGCAATTCCTGTCACAAATTATTTGTATCCAGTGGTAAATTTGAAGAGCATGTAAGGTCACACACTGGAGACAAACCTTACAAGTGCAATGCATGTTACAAAACATTTGCACAGAAAGGAAATCTGGAAATTCACGCAAAAGACCATACAGGAGAGAAGAAATGCAATTTGTGCAATGAAGCATTTCTTCAACGCAGTTGCGTAGAAAAACATTTAAGGTCTCATACCAAAGAAGAATCGTGCACAATTTATCTGGTAGACCATCAACGAATCCGCACTGGAGACAGTCTATACAAATGCAATTTATGTCACACAGCAATTGCATTTGAGCGTTCTCTACAATACCATGCAACAAGCCATATGATTGGTAATGAAAATGAGTTGTCAGTAATGGAATCTGCGCCAGACTATTTGTCTCAGAACACTTTTGTGCAAAATCCTTTTGAAGGAGAACTTTCTGAAAATCAAACTAGTGTTGGTGTTGATGAAAAATATTTCGTAGTGAGTAGTTATGGCTGTGGTATTTGCAACGAAATGTTTGAAATTGAAAAGGAATTTATGGAACATTCCTGCAATCATTCTGATATCCCAAGGAAAGACACATTTTTTGAGCTATTTGCAACGTGTTTACATTGCTATCCTTGATTTTACTGGCCCGAACGAAAGCAGAAGTTCTTCGTTGCATTTGACAGTTTTTACACAAGTTACATCTATAGCGCTTAATAATTGTTAAGTAGTTACAAATTGTATTGTTATTCATTATGGCGATTCAGTTCACTGATGTTATAAGTTTGATTAATTCCTTATCTATACATGCATGACTGCATGTGTTAGACTTGGCTTCAGTCATGACGTCACCTCTGCTATGGTCTTCGTAACTTTTAACTGTTTATTCAAGACTCACTGAAGTTTTATTAGTCTGCTGTTATTCAAATGTTGTTTTATCTAACTTTATTTAATTGTTTTGGCAATGCTCATTCAAAAGTTGCATGTCTGTTATCTGGTTAGACGTTGCCGATTGTACATGTAGTGGCTGAGCTGTTGTTGCTGATAATTATATTGCTGATCACATCTCAAATATTCGACGATTGCATGGTTGTCTTCAAACTTCCTGGATTCCCCCGGGACAGTCCTGGAATTCGCCTTGTGCGTCCCGTGTCCCGGATTGATATAAAATTGCTCCAGAATTTTATGTACAATATCCACTTAACCAAACGGTCTTGTTTTTTCCTAAATATACCCTAAAATTCGGCCGTAAACAAGTTTTTAGAGGGGCCATAGAGTAGAACATTAGACTGCAGGAGTGCAGGTTGTCAAGTTTTCTATCCTGTATGGAATTCGCGCAGTTGGTAACTTTAATCGTCTTGGTGTTCAGTAGGTTAAATGCTGATTAATGTAATGTTCTTCTTTCACAGCATTAGGGAGTTATTTGTATTGCAAAATTATTAGGTGTTCCAGACTAGTTTTCTATGAGATTTTGTACAGAAATCGGAACAGCTGCGCACTTGCCTGTTTTAGGCAATCCAAAAAGACAAGGCTGTGGACCAATAAGTGAAGGGAACATGCCTGGATGAGAAAGCAGTTTGAAGATAGATAGATCTACTACCGAGTTGCAATAAAGGGGCACGACTCTGAAACTGATGACACTTTTTAGCAGAGTAAAAGCAGCAACTTACGGTCTCGCAATAAGGAAGCATATTATTATGGCTACGGCGCTTTAAATAAGAACGTTGAAAAATCGTGCAATTTTGTCGAAATAAGTTGTCTATTTCTTCTGCGAAAAGACCCTAGATCCTGACTGGATTCAAAAGACATGACTGATTGACTGTCTCACCTTGGCTTCTTGGCTTCTATGGCTAGCAAGAAACAATTGAGATTGAGAAAGAAACAATCTCAGAAAAGAGACGTTCAATGATGAAGACAGATAGGCTTGATACAAAAGACTGACAACGAACAGAGTGAGACAGAGAAGCAATGAGATTGACAGGTACAAGCAGAGAACATAGAAGACATACATGTAGTCCCAAGCAGCCAACGACATATAAACACATTTCAGATATACATTTGGCGTGACCAAAATGCATTCAATGCCGTTAGCTAGAGGGATAAGAAGCCAGACTGTAGAAAAGAGATGAGAGTGAGAGAAGCAAAAAGAGACACACAGACAGAGACATACTGAGAGAGAGACAGAGTGACAGACAGAGAGAATGATAGAGACGCAGACACATAGAGAGACAGACAGACAGACGGAGACAGAGGAGACAGTGGCAGAGAAAGACAGAGAGCGATACAGAGAAAGAGAGACAGAGACATGGAGACATAATTTGTGGGGCGCGGTGGTCTAGTGGTGGCGTCGTTGCCTTGGAGCCGGAAGGTCCGAGGTTCGAATCCACCTCCCCGCGTAAGGACCTTGGGCAAGTCCTTCACTTACAATTGCTCAGCGCTTCGGCGTGAAACTCCGATGCAGTGTCCGCTCTGCATCGGGAGCGCCTCTGAGTAGAGATAGCTTGAAGGGGCGCTATAACAAGTGCACATACATACATACATACAAATTATACAGACAGAGATATAGAGTCGAATAGAGACAGGCAGAGACAGAGAGAGCAGTACAGACCAGGATAAAGAGACGGCATGCATGCAGCAGAAGAGTCTTCTAATTTAATATGGACGTCTTCGCTGGTCAACGTGACGTCTACGCAGCGTTGCTCGCTTCATCTCAGTTCATGTTTGACTTGAGCGAGACACGAAACCTTTTCAGCCGAACGAACACAGCTGCAGCTGCTTTCTCTTGTAACCGGTCTAAGCTAACGAGATGAACAAGACTGATTGAATGAAACGTAGACACAGACGAAGAAGGTTGGAGAAGAGGAATAAGAAGAAGAGAATGTATTATTATATCGGCATGAGAAAACAGATGAGCAAGTAAATGAGCTAGAAAATCACGACGCGTTGGAGACACCAAACCTAACGGCAGGAGTCAACAATATCAATGATTTAAGGCGGACGGACGGTCGAAGGATAAAGAGGAAAAAGATGAAGACAGACAGACAGACAGACAGACAGACAGACAGACAGACAGACAGACAGACAGACAGACAGACAGACAGACAGACAGACAGACAGACAGACAGACAGACAGACAGACAGACAGACAGACAGACAGACAGAGACAGACAGACATACGGACAGACAGACAGACAGAATGACAGACAGACAGACAGATAGACAGAGTTAGGCGCAGAGGAAGAGAGCGGTAGAGCAGGGTCATCAACCGATCTATCGCTCCATCGTCGTCCAATTCGTATCATCATCATCGTGTCAAATGTCGCTTTTGTTGTTCTCAGTAGTCGACACTTAAGTCCGTCAAGCTATGGCTACTGTTGTTTCAACGAAAATCCTTGACTCTCTGCCTCTACAGTCTACATGTATAATACACAAGCCATCCCCAATTCCCCATCCCCCACTCAATGCATTCCTGCATGGTCTTGCTGTCTCCCTCCATCTTCCTATCTTGCTTAATGCTTACTTTCCTATGTGTCCCTCTTTCTCTCTCTCCCTGTCGGTCTATCTATCTGTCTTTGTCTGTCTGTCTGTCTGTCTCTGTCTGTATGTCTTTCTGTCTGTCTGTGTCTCTGTCTCTCTCTCTGTTTCTCTCTGTCTCTCTGTTTCACTCTGTATCTCTCTCTTTTTATCTGTCTCTCTCTCTGGCTATATATATGCTGTCTGCCTCTCTTTCTTTCTCTGTCTCTGTCTGTCTGTCTCTCTCTCTCTCTTTTCATGTCCACAATCATCTCCATGTCCATTGCTCCCTACCAACCTTTCGTGCTTCACACCACATCTGTTGACTTCACGTCTCCATCCATTTATTATCCACACAACCATTGCAAGTTCTATGCTTCAGGCGACAGTCACGCTGGTGCTTTGTCCCTATCTCTGTTTATATGCAGACATTCCGCGAAGATTATGTGCTGAATGTCCACAATGTATACATGTAAGCCTATAGTCTATATAAGGCCGCTATATATATAATAAGTATACATGCATAGTTGCATACGCACCATAATATTCACCAATAAGTCAGGCAGATATTTATACATGTGATTTTATCAAGTGTTTATGTATGGAATCATACAACATGTCACATCTGAGATAATGTGAAGGCCTACCATTATCATCATCGAGGTAGACCCTATGTCAAGCTTCTATTTATAATTTTAAGCGTAGGGCCTATGTGTAAAATGCTTTTATGAAAACGCATGTCGCATAAATTTAACATCCATAATAATATATCGTATGTCCACTTAAACTCCAAATTTTTGGGAATTTATTGCATAATCTAATTATTTATTGATTTGCATGTGAGATATAGTATGTCTATAGGCCTACGAAGAAGTAAACTCTTTTAATCCGATTCCACTGTTTTATCTTGACCATCCACCGCAGAATCGGAGCTTTCAGCATCAACATCTTCTTGATTCTCTCAATTCGATCTCTCAATCAGAGCATATAACAGTATAATAAATTATAATAGGCCTATCGACTCTGTAGGACAGATTGCAAATCAGTTTCAGTTTTCTGTGGACCTGAGCATCAACTGTACGATCAACAATATTGACGATGCCAATCATCAGCTACTATCGGTAACAGTTTTAGTCATTCAGGAAGTTTGTAGAAATAGGCCTTTGCATGATAGCCTATTATAATAGTGGATGGGTGATGGTGTTGCTAACAGATGGTTATGAAAAATAGAGTTAATAAACTATTGAAACCGAGTGATATCATTTAAATCACAGAATAATGTAGCCAAGTTCCAATGGAAATAATAAAAAAAATCACATTTCTTGGTTCCAGAGACTCATAACATCCGTCCACACCATCTCTCAGCCGTCGAAGGAATCCTTTGGTTGACTCCGTGTGTGTATGTGTGTTTGTGTGTGACTTCCAACAGTGACTCTTCCAGCTTAATGTGCATTGTTTGCAAGCTTGTGTAATATTTTCGTTCTTAATGACGCTTAACATCAGAGAGACAGGCCATCGCAGAGAGCGCCTCTGAGTAGATTTACTGAAGAGGCGTTATACAAATTTCGGAATGAATGAATGAATGAAAATGATGTTGATAATAATATTCTAGAAATGATTATCACTACAAGAAGATGACGAATAGGCCTATGTATCAAATGGTTTGAGGCAGTCTAGTCATGTACAGGATTGAAGTGGCGAAAGGAAGCAGATGATTAAAAAGGAGTGATGTTTAGTAGAGAAGATGCAACGTGAAAGACATTAAATTTTTGGTTGACGTCTCAATGCAAAGAGATACAATCATGTACAGAGGGAAAGGAAGAGATGTAAAGAGACAAAAACAGAGTTATACAAAGACAGGCAGATGAAGACAGACATGCAAAGACAAGACACATACATGTACATGCAGAGACAAACAGAAACAGATGCAGCAGCTGCTGGTGGTCGTAGATTGTTTTGTGGTGTCAACCGTCGATCAGAGTCGTGCTTAGAGACGAGACGAGCGACCAGAGTGCGTCTGTGCGTGTGTGTATGGAGGGATAAGGAGAGACATACAGATAGAGAGACAAAGACAGACAGAGACATAGACAGACAGAGACAGAAGGAGAGACAGAGAGAGACAGAGGGAGAGACAGAGAGACAGAAAGAGACAGAGAGAAGGACAGAGAGAGAGCGAAAGGGCACAGAGACACACGCCTAATGCTGATCTATGGTCGGTCTTCAGCATCCGGATTGAGAAGGAATGGCAGTATCTACATGGAAGTATAGTGAAGAAGGAATGCAGAGAATGGTAGAAGGAAAGAAAAGAGGCTGAGGAGAGGAATAATGGAGATGAATACGGATAAGGATGAGATAGTGAAATGAATTGAGAGAGGACTCTTGCTTCCGAAAAGAAAGAATGATGGGAGGAGTCCGGATAGGGAATATGGAAGAGGAAATTGGAGAGTACATGTATGTGTGAAGCTGAGAGAAATAGGAGACAAGGTCAGACGCCAGAAGAAAGAAGGCGAGGAGCAGATGGAGGAAAAGTGTTTCAACGTAAGTAGGCTATCTCTACTTCTGTCTCTATGTCTCTCCCTGTATCTCTGCATCGGTGTTTATATCTCCAATTTCTCAGCATAATTTATGTATCTATCTCTTCATATAGGTCTACATCATTCTGCTTCTATCTCTTCACATAGCCTACTTCTGGATCCGTCTTTGTCTCCTTCTATACGTCCACCTATATCTACGAATGGGCCTCTCCATCCCGCCAACATGCACCTCTTCGTCTACCTCTGTGTCTTTCACCATCAATCTGCCTTTACTTGGTCTGATGCCTGACCAAGTAAGACTATAGCTGCATATAATATATATAAAATTATATATATATATATATATATATATATATATATATATATGAAGTGATTGGCCCAGCCGCTGAGCTCAGCGTCGTCTGCATGTCGCATTGCTAAGCAGATGCATCGACCATCGCCTTGAAGCCAACACCGGCAATGACGCTAAGAACCTTCGAGATATAGAGACAGAGACAGAGACAGGGAGAGAGAAACAGACAGACAGACAGACAGACAGACAGACAGACAGACAGACAGACAGTCAGAGACAGAGAGAAAGTGACAGAGACAGACAGAGGGAAACAGAGTGACAGACATAAAGAGAGGCATACAGGCAGGCATACTGACAGACAGACAGACGGGAACGTTGCGCAAGTCCACAGGCTGATCCACGCAATCAGCTTCCATGTTATATAAATATTATAAGCTACAATGTACCACAATGCATTGCTGCACACTGTGCAATCAGGAGCCACATTATTTGTCTAGTATTATAATGTTGCCTAATCGACACAATGCCATGCATATCGCCAGTGGCGCACCTAGGGGGGTGCTGGGGGTGCTTGAGCACCCCCCAGGGCTCAAAAGGTGACCCACGCAATTTTTCCAAATCCGATGAGTTTTTTGTGGGTGAGGGGGGGTAGGGGATCTTTTGGCATTTCAGTCTCTCAGATTATCGGTACACAATCAAGCAAGTTCCTTCAATTTTCTGTATTATAATCTTAGTCAAATTCGTGGTTCATAAAGCACTAGATTTCAGTGTTTAGCTGGTCTACCTGAGTTTGTTTTGGTCTCGAGAATTTGTCTAGTGACCAATTATAAGCATTAATAGCGATACGCCTGTGCCTTTACATTACAGTGTCTCACCAATTTATTGATAATATGTTACGACTTAATTGATAGTACCGTGTGTGCTATTTTATTTGGGCCTATAGTTATTGTTTTCCTTCAAATATATAAAGTCAGCTATGTTTGATCTAGACATTTTCTGCGGCGAAAGCGTCCAGAAATGATTTTTCACCCAGAATATTTGACAAAATGATAGTAGTTTTTAGTTGCTGTTTATTAGATTGAATTACATAAACTGCCATATAATAGGCCTACCATGATCTTATTTCATACTAGGGTAACTAGGCCTATATTATAATGTGCACAACTTACTGTCATGGCGGATATTTAGGGCGATAGGGAAGAAGTAGCCTAAGTAACCTGTGAGGCAACAGTCGCAACAGTCTGAACTTCTGAAGTTTTAAACCCCCAAAGTTTGTGGTAAGGGGGCGGAGATACTTATATCCCCAATATGTCATAAATATTTCATAAATATTATTATAAATTTCTGCAGTGTAATCCACTGTTTATCCATAATGAACAATTTTGTTACGACAACAAGCTAAAATGCTGTCATTACAGCATGTGTAAATAAAAATTCTTCTACGATGGAAGGGGCATTAATTGAAGTCTTATAATAACGTCTCTGAGCACTAAAATCATGAGTTTGTTTGTAAAAATGACAGCTTTAAAAGTCACGGTGCACTGTGCATTGTGCAAATCACAAAATTTTAAGTAATTGCGAGGCAACGCTCTAAAATTTTAAAGTACCGTAGGCTAAATTTAAAATTTATAAAATCTATGACTATCAGCATTGAAAATGAGCAATTGTATTAAGATGACAGCTTAAAGGCCTACCATTAAAGTATGGAAATTAAAAAATTAAGCAATGGAGAGTGGCATTGAAGTCTTACACCATGTCTTTCAGCAATGATATGTTAAATTTCGTTAAAATGACCGCCTAAAATGATACTACTGCAGTGTGGAAATAAAAATTCTGTGCTGAGGAGGAAGCCCATCCCCCTACTCAAACCCCTTTCCCTGCTAGGCCTATGTTGAAATCTGAAATCACTCTTTTTTATCAGCACTGAATTAATAGAGCTATTTTGCTAAGTTGACATCTTAAAATGGTAGCATAATAAACGTGGAAACTCAATTTTTTTATATAATTGTGAGCATATTTGTTGAAGATTAAACCACTCCTATCAGCACTGAAAAATAGTATATAGCCTATAGCAATTTTTGCTTTAGACGACAGCTTAAAATGCTGCCATTGCAGTGTGGAAATTAGAAACTTTCTGATGTGAAGGGGCACATCACCTCCCAAAGCTACTGCCCTCTCAGCGCCACGTGCTGTGGAGATATTTCGTCGGATGCTCGATTTTCACTAGAAAAAAACCTCGATTCCCACAAAAGGGACTTGATAAAACACTGGTTATGGGGGGGGGGCGGAGGGGCTAGAGTAAACACTTGTTATTAATTCCGCCAAGACATTTGTCATATCTAAACAAATCGAAAAGGGCATTTTTGAAGTCCTAAACCGTGCTTTTCAGAAGTGTTCATGACTAGCTTGCCTATAGATAGGCCTACAGCTGTCAAACAAGAGCCTGAAACGCGCTCTAGCTGATGTCAAAAGTTAAAAAATTACGTTGGTTTCTGGGGCTGCGCCCCAGACCCCGCTGGGGGAAAGCTTGCGACGCTCCCCCAGGCCCCCTAGTCAGTATTGGCCTCGTAGGCCTACCCTCGGTACTCGCTGCTTTGCATCTTCGGCGTTTACAATAAAAATTCTGAGCACCCCCCAGGAAAATTTTCTGGTTGCGCCCCTGCATATCGCATAACATTACTCGTTACCATCCGTTTTTCTGTTGAGTAGGAATAACTCCGAATAAGTGAGACGTTCGCAAGTCAACAATAAATTAATTATTATCGTGTGTGTGTGTGCGTGTGTGTACGGCTTTTCTGTCTACAAATATTATTGGATTAGGCCTAGGCCTATTACCTAAAAATATTGAGTTGTTTTTGTGACTGTTGACTTCATGGCGTTAGCCTATATTGCAGGCCGTCTGTTCTGTTAGGATATGTGATTAGGCTACATGTATTTTGTGTTCTTGTGAATTGTTTCAATTGCTTAACTGTAGGCCTGCATACACTGTACCAGTAACGGCTGCGGTCTGTCAACCGGATTGTTCAATAAAGGAAATTATTATAATTTATCTGACCCTTTAATAGTTCCAAATACTAGTAGCCTAATAGGGCCAACTATGCATATAAAGAAAATTATATTTATTGACGATAATGATGTACTGCATCTATTATATAGAACCTAGGTAGGCTAATAGTAATAGGTATATCTCGAGTAATGACGATTATGCATTAAGAAACTCGTTTCAACTATTCACTTTCAAGTGTTATACACATTGATCATTTCCCGGAAGTAAAAATAACAGCACATAAGTCGGCAATTAACGTGCCTTACAAAGACAACATTCTCATCATATGAACCAAGTAGCCTAAGTAAATTTTAGACGCTATGCTAATTATTCTTAGTCAGCCATCAAACGCATTGCTGCAGTTCTTTGATGTTAGTCGATGAATGCCATACATGTGTAGGCCTACCGTAGTCTTAAGTAGATTGACCGACATCAACAACACATCAGTTTTGAAGGCAGCAGCTGCTATGCAGAATTGCAGATGAAAGAAGAAGTGATTCGTCATTGGATGAATGCATCAGAAACGACGGTTGCGTCAGCATGGAGAGCCTTCTTCATCCAATTGCAAACGATGATGACGTGTCTCCTAAAGAACAGGAAATGGATTCTGATTGGTTGGAAATCAGAAACCAATGAACCGAATGACTCGATATTTGAAACGGCAATTTAAGTCCGTTGGGCATTGAAAACCCAGATAGATATTCCTTACAGAAATTTGAAACTGGGTAAACGTGTATTTTGGCGTCGTAGATTACTCGGAATTGCATTGAAATTCGAGATTTAAGCGTTGGTCGAACACAATTCGTATTGACGAAAAGAATTCTTGCTAATTAGAAATCGGAAGGGGTGAAGATAATTTTTGCTTAAATAAATTGAGATTGATGAGAAGAATCTCGTTGAAATCGAAGCTCGAAGATGATCAATAACTTTTAATTAAATAGAAATTAATATATTGATGAAAACTAATCGCTGTCTAAATAAAATCTGGATTGATTGTTAAATGCGCTAGCGAGAGAAGTTGGATCGATGAGAAGGATTTTCTCCTAGCTTGAAGTTGGCTGATTAAAAATAGCAATGCTACAACGAGAGCTTAATTTCACGTTTATCCCGATGAAGCATTTCCATTTAAATCTTCTTTGAACTACAGTTAGGTCCAGTATGAGAATTGTGGAAAAATAACTGGGGGGGTTGGCCTATGATAAACTTGAAATTTAGGGTATGAAAAACATACTTTAACATGGGGCTCTAAAAAAGACTGGGGGGGGTTGAACCCCCCCCCCCAACCCCCCGGCAATTCTCACCCTGGACTTAGGTCTACTCCTTTCACCTTTTAAAAGCCTTTTTGTTTGACGCGGCAATCGTGAATACACTGGTGCCCTGCGTCTGATTCGCTAAGGACAAAATTATTGTAGCTTGCGATTACAGTTTCATTCAGTCTTTTATTCATTCATTAATTTTTTCTTTCTTTCTTTCATTCATTCATTCATTCATTCATTCATTCAGACCTTCAAAAATTAATGGAGCATTTTGGTGTTAAGTTAATTTTAACGACGCTGTTGCATAGTAGGTTTATAATTATTATAGGCTGGCTACTAACACGGTTGTGGCAAGTTGTATCTGGGAAACAATATGGCGTGCTAATGCGTGTTGAGTTTAAAGTAGCTTGTTACAATTTGTCTGGAGGCCTTTTTGCCTGAGAAAGAGAAACACCTTAATGGTGGCGGGGAGGTATTTGCCCCTCTAAACCGCCTGCCTCCTGCGCCTATGAAAGCAGTAGTCGAGAAGTATGAGCAGCTTTGCTAAACACTGATGGATGAAGACGCTTAATCATTCTGACACGAGCTGTGTATTGGACACATGGAACACAGACAGGCAAACGGCCAGAGAAACAGACAGCCACAGAGACAGGCAGGCAGACAGACAGACAGACAGACAGGGCGGTGTGAATGACAGCCAGACAAAAGACGGCGGCAGACAGAAGCTGGAATTGGAGAGAAAGATCGATTGGAACTAAGTTTACCCGCAATTGCAGAGGAAAATCTGGTCAGCATATATTCATACATCTCAGTCTCGTCTTCCATGCATAGCCTACATGTACACACGTATACATGTGTATATATATATACATGTATACATGTTTATATGCTATAAACCGTCAAGAAATCTGCGAAAATTGTATTAGAGGAAAAGAGAAACATCTCAGTTTGTTTGTCCTTTCGTTGCGTGTAGCACATACGGAATGGACGAGAACGAGCTGGCGAGATTGGTTTAAGGACACAAGGATAGTGTAGACACTGTAGATCGATCTTAAAACATTGCAAGCTTAATCATGCACAATAATAGTTTCTTATATTCTCAGCTCTGCGAGTTTTAACAACAGGACCTTTTAGCCGAATTTTGTCCAACTGGCTTAGTTGTAATGCCACATAATTCGTACACTTTGTGTTATTCTTAACCCGATCTCACCGTCTTTTGTCGATGGACCAAGATGACGATTCTAAGTGCACTGGAAGCTGAGATAAATTAAAATCTGTAAATCGGTCGGCCATTTCGAAAAATGGCTGCCATTGGGGCCAGAGGTCAAATCTGCGATGGCCCTATGGGCAAATCTTTTTCTTATGACATTTTCGTAGTAGGCCTACGTACCAAATTCCATGCTTGTATCACAAATGAACAATTCCTTCACATTTTCGTTCCAGGCAGCTCCACTAAATCACAAACAATGAACAGTTAAACGATCTGCATCCATCTAGTGAAAACATTTGAATCCCCATCGCCATCTAGTGAAAACATTTGAATCACCATCGCCATCTAGTGAAAACATTTGAATCCCCATCGCCATCTAGTGAAAACATTTGAATCACCATCGCCATCTAGTGAAAACATTTGAATCACCATCGCCATCTAGTGAATACATTTGAATCACCATCGCCATCTAGTGAAAACATTTGAATCACCATCGCCATCTAGTGAATACATTTGAATAACCATCGCCATCTAGTGAATACATTTGAATAACCATCGCCATCTAGTGAATACATTTGAATAACCATCGCCATCTAGTGAATACATTTGAATAGCCATTGTCATCAGATTTCTGGCGAAAAATTTTGAAAATCAGTAGCCTACCGATCGTCGCAATCATTCGCTTTGAGAAAAAAAAGCAGGAATGAAATATTCTTATACTAGTGTATAATTAGACTAATACAATAGCAAAAGTCGTATAATATAATTTTTATTTTGTGCTGCAAACAAGGCCTTTGTGGCATGCCGTATACAAAGGACCACATAAATGTTATCTTATAAACGGTGTCACGACAACTCGTCTAACGACAACTCGTCTAACGACAAGTGGTCTCCGGACAATTCGTCTAACGACAACTGGTCTACTGACAACTTATCCAGCGCTTGAGAAATGGAAGCTGGATGATAGTTTTTAGAGGTGAAATGGAGGTTGGATTGATGAAAAAACGCAAGAGAAATGGAATCTGGATCATGGTTCTCTTGCAGGTGAAATAGAAGCTGGATTGACGAAAATAACGCATGATAAATAAAATCTGGATGAAGGTATTTCTAGATCTGAAATGGAAGCAGGATTGATAAGAAAACCGCTTAAGTAATGGAAGCTGGATGATGGTATTTTTATATATGAAATAGAAGCTGGATTGACTAAAATAACAGGCGAGAAATAGAAGCTGGATGAAGGTATTTTTAGATTTAACGTAGAAATGGGTGCATGTTGGAATACATGAATGAAAATCATCAATCCAGCTTCCATTTAAGCAAAAAAACCCTTTTGGTACATCCAGCTTCTATTTCATCAATACTATTTGTCAGTAGACCAGTTGTCGTTAGACCAATTGTCCGGAGACGAGTTGTCGTTAGACGAGTTGTCGGTAGACCAGTTGTCGTGGAACCCTTATAAACATAGCCTACACAGGAGGACTAGGAGTAGGGGTTAAATCATATTATTATTATTATTATTTTTTATTTTTTTTTATTTTTTTTTTTTTACCCGAGGTACCTAGGATCCCTCGGGATTTACAGAAATTATGCTTGGAGCTGTTTTTGTGTGTTTAGAAGATCAGGCCTCGTCCTCCGCAACAGTATTAAAAGTGCCACGAAATGCTATGGCGTTGTAGCGCTGGATACAGATAGAAAGGCGCTGGAACAAAAATGTCACCTCCCGCGACTCACCAGAAATGACCGAGAGACGACGTTGGCCAACCTCGCGGATGAAACTGAGCCCGGCAGAGTTGATGGGGCCCAGTGTTTCCAGGGCAATGGGAAGAAAGTGGTGTGAAGATGGCAGCCCCACGTACTTCTCGATCTTTCGTACGGCGGCTTGTTCCGCAGCGGATCCCGCCACATTTGCTGTGTGAGCGATATAGGATGCCGCGCAGGTGTGTACCACCGTGGCATCCCAAGCCAGATGCTTGCCTGCTGCCCAGGGGATCAGTGTGGCCCCATCAGGTCTCTTGCCGTCTACACGAGATAGACCAGACGGCTCTTTACAACTTGGGACATCGGCTCTCTGCAACGCCCGCCAGACTATATCATTGATGGCGTGATGACGAAGGGACCGCCCAAAAGCCAATCTACATGCAAGACCGTGTTGGCCATCGGGGCCCACCAGAGCACCGCAGCCACATTGATGTGGGCTGCAGAGACTCAGACCCAACCGAAGACCAACTGCCACGCGCACTGCCTCGTTATTATATATTATTATTATTATTATTATTATTATTATTATTATTATTATTATTATTATTATAATTACTATTATTATAGAACAAAATGTCACAATGTCATCTGCATACATAACTATAAAAACAGACTGAAATAGGCTACATTATATTCCATTCTATTTTTAAATTTTCATTTATTCTATTGTATCGTAATCTATTTTATTATATTTCACACTGTTCCATTCTATTCAATCCTATTCTATATATTCTATTTTATTTCATTCTATTCTATCCTATTTTATTATATATTTCATTCCATTCTATCCCAACCTAGGGCCTATTCTATTTTATTATATTTCGTTCTATTCTATCAATTCTACGAATAGGTCTACACATTATAATAATGCATGCATGATTGTGGTTTGAGTCGGAATTTTTGTTCTTAATAAGTTGAAGAAAACAGCTGTAGAGAAAGTAAAAACACAATGAAAAAATCACTTCACATGATTGCTGACAATAATTATTCACATAGATCCTGGAAATTGAGTGAATCTGTTCAATTGATATGACGTCATTCGCGCCGTCTTTCCTGGCGAAACCTATTCACAGTATTCTCTATTCGCTCTTGTTTCATTCGCTTTCTCTTCTTTTGTAAATATTAGTCAACAGGTTTCTTTGACATCACCAGATGGAACTCCGTCATTGATCCTCTCTCTATTTGATTCTTGTTTCAACAGTCTCTGTTGTTAAAAGCCATTACTTGCATGTAACATAACGCGCATGCTATGTTTACCAAACATCTTTTCGTCAATTAGTCAGTTGCTCTTGTTACCATCGAGAGTCAACTTCCGATTGCAATCTGTTCATGTTACTGTGTGTGTGTGCACACATATTATCGGTGTTCTTTAAAAGCTCTCTTGATTTATCTTACCCTATGAATTTTTTGAAAAATACGCCGAGTTGAGGTCAAAGGAACAATAATGTGGAGCAGCGTACACGTGTCTTAATTTCACAATAATACAGTACGAATTTCACAATTACAATTACTAGGCCCATAATTATTGTAGGCCTAGTTAAGCTTGTGAATCTTTTTTAGTGTTAGTGTAGCCTATTATAAGACAATTAGATTATTAAAATTAGAATATTCTTGATGGTAGTGACAAATACATAGCCTAAACAAAGTGGTAATTATTCTGCTTCGTCTGCCACAAGCCAAAAAAGTCTGGCTAGGGTGAGAATAATACGCCTACAGATAGCAGGGCCCACAATGGAAAAGGCTCGGCGCTGTCTTGTGGAAGTGCGAGCTCGAGGAATCAAAAGCCCCCCCCCCCCCCCATTGTCGCAGAGCGAAGAGCTCGACGGGCTGCAAGGTCGGAGACAGGTTGACAAAGGATAGACAGGTATGATGGAGCACAACAAAGAAGACATCGCCAAACAAGTGCATCGGCTTGGTAGGAGATGCGCTGTACAGAATAGCCATGGCATTTTTAAATGGGAGGAGGCATGGCCGGATTGGCCCACTGGATCCACCCCTGTACAGAATAGCCTAATATTGCACTCGCACTGGGATTCACTTAAAGGTGTTATTGAGTGAACCTTTGAATGACCTTGAGAACAAGATTTATTGACCTGTGAATAACAAAGTGCCGCTCTTCTTATTGCTGCGTGCACCAACGCCTCCGCTTCAATGCGTTCGGATATTTAGTTCAGCTCACGATGGTGCGACTACAATTTGCGCCAATTGTGTGCGCACGTACAAACGTCGCACATGTCAATGGCTCGAGTGCTTATCACAGCTGCACGGCGTATCGTCCAACCAACAGTCTGTCCTACTATACTCGAGTGTCGAGTGTAGTGTCTAGTGTCGAGTGTAGTGTCTAGTGTCGCAACTGTTGATAGAAGAGAATCAATCAAGTGTTGGTGAGTGAGTGAGTGCGTGAGTGAGTGAGTGAGTGAGTGAGTGAGTGAGTGAGTGCGTAAGTAGGTGGCATCGAGTAGACAAAGACTTCAGCAGGCGAACAATGAACGGAAGCTTCGGCTGTGCAGCTGTTGGGCGTTGCATTGATATCGAAAGAGGCTTTCATCGCAGACGCTCTCGTATCTGCCGTATGAGAGATGAATGACGCGGCATTCTATCGGTGTCTTTAATGCGTCTATAAATACACGTGTGATGTCGGTCAGTTGGCTCTTAGGGATGGAGGTGGTGGTTAGCGAACTCTGAGCACATTAGTGGTAGACTTGGCTTTCGAGGACAATGTTACTATGAACATTTCCGATGTACGTTCAACATTGGTGTTTAGGAACAGTGTCGTCTTTTAAAGGCATTAATTTAGTGGCGCTGGATTTTTTGAGGAAGCAATAATTCCTTCATCTAAAGTCAACGAGAGGTGATCCGAAGTTTGTTTGCCATCATTGAGATAATTATTCTGGAAACGTTTGAGTGTCGATCGCAGATGAAAATCATGACTGAAATTGTGAATACCAGATTGTGAGTGAATCTGTTCAATTTAAAAACGATCTCGAGAGCTTTTTTGTTGAAATGGGAGCAACATTCTCCATCTCGATGAGCGGAAACACAGCACGTGAGTAAAAACTATAGATAGGCCTACGACAATAATAATAATAATTTATTATTACACGATAGGTCTACGATACAACGGAGACTCATGATAATTGACAACACAATACAAAACTATACAAAAACATAACAATACAACAAAACATAGGCTACTTGTACAATTCCTCACACAATTCAATAGGAATAGCCTTGCAGAATATCATATTTTACCTCAATGATTCATTCATTTTCTTGTTCAATCTCAATTCTTCCATTGCAGTAAGGGCCCAGCGTTGTTGAGTGGTCTTCCCCTCCCAATCTCTTCATCATTCTGTCTGGTAGTATTTTCGCTGAAGGCAATTAATGGACTGCTTGTTGATGAAGTGTTCTTCTGTGTGAAATGTGCGTGATTCTTCTAAGTATAAGTAGCGTTAAGTGCTAGATTCAAATAGAATTAACTGAGTATCAATGAAAGATTTCACGAGCATTTAGGCCCAGTCGTGATTGGCTAGTCTAATATTATCTGACTCTTATAGAGGCCTACTAGTCTATATTTTGTAGGCCTACTGTAAAATCCGACAGTGATTATGCTAGTCACAAACTTAGGCCTAGTTTATTTCAACTACTCCTATAGACAAATCAGCGACACAGTATTATTGCAAGGGTTAGCAATAAGTGCCTCAAAGACAGTGTTTCCTTTCGACGTCAAAATTGTCTTAGGAAATAAAAATATGACGTGCCATTCAGGACAAGTTGACCAGCAGGGACGCTATGCGGTTTATTCACGGAAACAGGTTGCCTTGATTGGACTTTTTAAAGCTCCTGTTTTGCTTTGTTATTTCTCATGATACATTGTAGGCTATAGGCCTACTGTCTGTCCATTGTTGATTATTTAGCAACAATCATTCCAGCAAATGGCATAAGCTTAGTTTTGTGTAGAAATTCGGTGGAATTTATTGAGTAGCCTACTGTCCTATGTTTGCTTTAGGTGCACCATTCATGTCTACTCTACTTTTATAATAATATTAAATAATGATAATAACAATAATAATAACAACAACAACAATTATGTTGATAAAACAATCTTTTGTCCATGCCTCTAGCCCTTAAGACCCTCGATCCAATTAATACCGCTGCCGGCCCAAATTTGTTGTGATAATTAGGCCGCAGTCTGGCACAGGTGATTAGCCTAATTGATAAATGAAGCGTTTACTCGAATGCCATTTAATTGTAGGCCTACATCAGATTGACATTGGAGCTTCCAGATATTTTTGCAGGGGGACAAAACACAATGATCACGGCAAATGTTTAGCAAGACGTTGAGGATTGCAAAAGCGGAAATTAAGAAATTGCGTAGCCTATAATTATTATTTTAAGAAAGGTTTCAAAATGTAGGCCTAAATATCTCAGTTTAACTCTGTTTATTATAATTATCAGTGTTGCCTTTGGTTTGGATCGACAAAATTTTCTAAAACCAGGAAGTAGAAGCTAGCAAAATCAATGTCAATTTTTCCAAAGGGTGCTCAAACCTTTTGTATCCATATGTGCGAACACCCGTGCCTCTTGAATATGGTACGGTAGTCTTTACTTTTCTATTAATTGCATGTTCTTTTGCGGATAGCAGAACATTGCTGTTATCGTCTTTAATTGCGCAATGTACATGTATGTATGATCTTAGAAGACATTGTTCCCGTTTACGGACGATTAATTCCGATCTGATCCATTGATGATTTATCGATGGATGAACCGTTGACGATCAATCGTCAACTTAGACTTAATCTGATCCGCCTTTCATCAAGGAATTAATTCCCATATGATTTCTTAAATAATACGATGAACAATTCTTGCGTAACAGCCTTTGAAGTCGGATTTGTATATATCTGCAGATCTGCTGTCCGAATACTGCTTTCTGTCAGCTGATTTTTGACCGATTGTCTTAAGCGATGCTTTCGCTTTTCATCTGCTCGCTCACTCATTCGCTCACTCACCCATCCCCAGTATTCCCCAACCATCCCCTCACTCACTCACGCACTCGCTCACTCACCCACCCACAGCTCAGATATAATTTATTGTTGAAGATTAGAAATCCTGATTTCTTTTGTCTGGCTTCGATTAGTATATACACCGTGACTCAAAAAAAGTAAGCCAAATTGTTTTGCATATATCTCTAACACCTGATGACATATCAAGCTAAAATTTTCCAAATATTTATAGAAGTGGACCAAGAATATGATTCCAAAATTTCATGAAATAAAGTTGAACGGATAAAAAGATATGAATATTTAAACTTCATATATGGCCTGAACCAGAGGATAATCGACGTTGCTGTTGCCATTGCAATGGCGCCAGCGCCCTCAGGCTTGCGTGCAAGCAGGAGGGGGACATTTTGAGCATCTTATTTAATTAAATTATCAAACCATACGGTTGGGGTCATATTGTTAGTTCAATTCTCTACATATCTTGAAAATTTTAGAATGATTAATCATCAGGCATTGGAGATAATAGGGAAACAGTTTATCGAATCTGGCAGAAAATTGCTTGTAAACTGCAATTTCGGTATATGAAGTTTAAATATTCCGCTGAGGAAGATTTCTTTTCGTCAATCTTACTTGTATTCGACCAACGCTGAAACCCATGCAATGGCGAATAACTCAAGAGCACAATATTATTCATAAACTCAGTCAGTAAACTGCCTCTAAATTGGGCTGGAATTTGGAATTATGCTCCTCAGAAATTTTTACGAAGGTAAAATACACGTTTAGGAGACTAATTTTTGGTTGATTTGTAAGCAGTTTGTCACGGATCGATGCGCTATATAAAATGCGTTTTTTATTGCTTTAGACTCGGAACTCGAGGATGCAGAGAGTCACGTGACCCGATACAAACCGGAAGGATTAGACGCCCTCTGTCGAAGCACAAAGTTTACTCGCAAGGAACTTCAGATTCTCTACAGAGGATTTAAACAGGTTGGGCAGACTATAATAAAGCCACTCGAATCTTGATTTCGATAAAAATCAATTTTGATATGCCTATATTAGGCCAGAAATCTAACTATAGAAAGCACACTCATTAAAACGCACCAAATGTTATTTTCAAGTTAAATCGTAAAAAAACTTATAACACTAGGCCTATCTTTTAGAAGTCCATTTGATGTTGGGTAGCCTAAATCAGATACATAGGCCTAGCTGTCTCTTACCGAACCGGTATAAAGGTTTCAGATTACCCCCTCCTAAACATTACCCCCCCCCTGAAAACTGTAAATTGGACCAATCATCGCATTTATTGCACTAAAATAATCGAAAAAATCATCCCGCTTCTTGTTTTGGTCTGAAGATTTTCATCTGTCATTCCACTTCGTGGCTTGTTAATAGTTATCAATATTTTAATCTGTAACTAAAATACTAATCGCCGCTGAAGTTACAATGGAGAAAATATCTTCGAGGCTATTATTTTTTTCGGATCAAAATATTGATAACAAAACACGAAGTGGGATGACGGATGATATTCTGCAGACCAAAACAAGAAGCTGGAGGATTTTTCTGATTTTATTAGTGCAATAAATGCGATGATTGATGCAAATCTAGTTTTCGGGGGGTAATCTGAGACCGGTTTCAAGTTACCGGGGGGTAATGTTTAGGAAGGAGTAATTTGAGACCTTTACACACCGGTGTAAAGGTTTCAAATTACCCCCTCCTAAACATTACCCCCCTGAAAACTGTAGATGGTAGACAATCTGAGTAACTTTCTATTTCTATATAGTGCATTAAATTTGCAGTTTTGACAGCCTTATTTGTTTTGGGAAAAATGTTGATTGATTGACAATGATTTATTGGCAAAGGGAGTGCAATTCTATAGAGAATCTGTCTGAAATTTGAGTCACTGATAGGTGACTGTACACGATTTGAGCAAAGCAGATTCCTTCTTTTCCGAATGTTAATCATTTTGTTCAATGCTTAGGAATGTCCCACTGGAATCGTAAACGAAGACACGTTCAAAGAAATCTACGCTCAATTCTTTCCGCAAGGAGGTAGGAGGAACAGTTGATAATAACAGTTACTCGTATCACATAATTATGTGTTTAAACAGATGCAAATAATCGCAAGTGATAAGCAACTAATCTTTCTCGCTTTCACCTTTCTAAAGCAATATATAAGGCCGCTATGGTGTCCACCGACACAATATTTATTTCTAACTCTTTACAAAAATCTATAGTTTAGGGCTTTAGGCAATAGGTTGTGAAATAGCCTATAGCAATATGCTAGACTATGCGTCATTCGGATATTCTTCTGACATAAACTACAGTGCATCAGAAACGTCAGCTACGCTGCAATTTTCCAGCTGGTTTAGGCTATAATTGTTCACGACACCATCATCTCTAATCGCCCAATGTTCCAGCGATCAGTGGCGGTGAAGGATCTCATATGTAAAACATTCACTGCAATTTGTAGCCTGCATGAGTTCGTTCGTGTGGTCACTTTTGAAAATGTGTAGTCTTACATTATTTTACAGTCTGGCATTTATGATTTAGTTGATTGAGAAAGCACTGTTGAAAATCACTGGTAGGCTACTTTTATGATCGGAACTGAATTATGGTGAATATAATTTTACTTAAACTCAGCTTTGTCTTTGTTTGTTAGTTAAGTTTTAGTTAAGAATTTAATCTGCATCTTTACGTAACTTCTACTATACAGGGTGGCTAAAAAAAAATGTCCCACCAGGAAAAATGCAATTTCTCCGCAGCCAATCGAGATTATTCTATGAAAATAGCAAGATTTATAGAGGAAAGAATTTGCAACAACCTCTGAAAATCTCAATAATGAATCTGTATTACTTCAGAAGTTACAGCTGTGCAAAAATAGTTTTTAATTTTTTCGAATTTCCTCAGAATCACGTTCCAATACATGCGATTTCTTTAAGATTTTTTGGCAAATTACAGCAAACAAAGTGATGATGATGTCATATGACCTCACTACGAGCTATAAAGAAGATGTTTATGAAGCAAGATATTAGTATTTGGTGATATTTTATATATTAAGGTCACAATTTGTGAATCCCATACTGAACGTCATGGACAAAGTTTCTGCGGAAGATAAAACGGGAATTCAAACGTTGCGTGAGCAGAGACTAGAACATCGTGCGATCATGGCAAAATCCCCAATGAAAAGTGGAGCCTGAGCACAATGAAGGCTATCTGCAAACGTATTTATGTAGCGAAGGCCATGTGTTGGTAGAGAGGCAGGAAGTGGTCGTTTGGTATGATGGAAAAAGCGCGATATTCACGAAGTTCGCTTGGTAGTCGAAGGCATCAAGTTTGCAAAGCACATCATGGTTTCAGCAGCAGCTATGCTGGCGTGTGTTACGGCTGCAAGGAAAGACTGCACTTTATCCCATTCAGCAGGCTAAATGTCAAACTTACCGTTGAACTCTGTTACCCAGACTCATTGAACACTGGTTACATCTGGTTTTATTTTCCTGCGGGATGGTGCGCCTGCTTGCTCGCACGGCGAGGTTGCTTATGATGCGCTACCATACTGCCATCAACTGCAGTAAATTTATTGGCAAAGGTGACTAACAACCTCGCCAGACCTTAGTCCTCTTGCTTTTCACGTCTGGGGAGCTTTGCTGGAACGATGCAAGACATATCATCCCAAGTTGGAGAACATTGGCTATAGCTGAAGGATGTCTTGCTGCTAATGTGGGATCAGTCGCCGCAGGACTCGATACACAAGCCCATACTGAACTTCACAAAGAGTATTCGAGGTCGTAATAAAGCAGGAATTGTACCCTCCCATCATACTCTAAGATAAACTGTAAAACAAAATTCTGAGGTCGTAATGAAAG
Source organism: Lumbricus rubellus (assembly GCA_945859605.1). NCBI lineage: Eukaryota > Metazoa > Annelida > Clitellata > Crassiclitellata > Lumbricidae > Lumbricus > Lumbricus rubellus. Next base: position 27,538,804 of record OX243825.1, read on the forward strand.
TGATATTATTTGGCATGGAAATCTACAAATGAGGTTTATTTTTCCGCGGATATTTGAAAAAACGGAATTGAAAGTTTAAACAGCTGTAACTTTTGCAAACATGAAAAGTCTCAAATGAAACTTTCAGGGATTGTTGGAAATTCATTCCCCTACAAATTGGAAAATTTTCGCAGAAAAATTTCAATTGGTTGCGAAGTTATCGCATTTTTTCCGGTGGGACATTTTTTTGGAGCCACCCTGTATAACTGTTATATAGACATAACAACGTCTATTTCCCTTAAGTACTTAATCTCACCCCACCATCCTGTTCTACTTCTACCTGGTATAGAGGCCCCTACTAAGCGGGACTTGTCCCTTCTGGTGTGCCTATTGCTCCCTAATCTGTATCCTAACCTCTTTGCCGAATGTGCTAATACTTTAATTATAGCCTAATTGTGTTATAGCATGTTCAGTAAAATTACGTTTTGTGTGATCAATAAATAATTTTGAATTTGAATTTGAATCAGTCATAATTGTAATCCTTTAACCATGAGGCAAAAGTCCTCGCTGTGTTATTCAATGCAGTCGATGCATGGAACGTTTATATGTAGGAGCATAATAATTATTTAATTAAGGGGCGCGGTGGTGTAGTGGTGGCGTCGTTGCCTTGGAGCCGGAAGGTTCGAGGTTCGAATCCACCTCGCCGCGTAAGAATCCTTCACTCACAATTGCTCAGCGCTTCGGCGTGAAACTCCGATGCAGAGTCCGCTCTGCATCAGGAGCGCCTCTGAGTAGAAAGAGCTTGAAGGGGCGCTATAACATGTGCACATAAAAACATTTCATGATCATGTTTTATCTGAAGTTGAGACGAAGAGAAAGTCTTTCGTTACTGTGTCTTTAGATTCCAGTGCTTATGCTCACTACGTCTTCAATGCATTCGATCAGGACCACAATGGAACGATCAGCTTTGAGGTAATCAGCAAATACAAACACACAATAAAGACTTTGGCCTATTATACTTAATCACAGCAACGATATTAATAGCTTTCGTACTGTCAAGGGCATTAGGAGTGACTGTGGTGGTGGTGGTGGTGGTGGTGGTGAAATTCAATGCTATGACTATTTTCTGAATAGTATTACGACAGGTTATCGAGTAGCCTACATGTTGGTTGGAGAGTGAAACTCTGCCATCGAATTATAATGCTGCTTCTAGAATAACTGGATGACTTACAGACTAGCAGTTATTGACCTTTTTTCTACCTCGTGTCAAGACAGACTGAATGCCTGGCCGACTGACTGCATGGCTCACCGAGTGATATGAATAAATGAATGAATGAGTGACCAATTGACTGGCTTTTACCGGATGATCAAGCAGATAATACTGACTGATGGATTAGCTGACCTGGTGACTAATTCACAGATTGATTGATTGAATGAATGAATGAATGAATATATTAATGAATGAACGAACGAATGAATGAATGCATGTATAGATGAATAACTGTTCAATGAGTATGGGCCTAACTACAGGTTGTCTGCAGTTTAACAGTTGTCGCAAATATTGAAATTGCTGATAGATCAAGTAGAGTCAATCAATCAGTCAATCAGTTGATTGGTTTTATAGGAATTTGTGACGGGGTTGTCGGTGCTGTCACGTGGTACTCTGCATGAGAAGCTGATGTGGGCTTTCAGTCTGTATGACATAAACGGAGATGGAATCATAACAAAGGAAGAGATGCTTGACATTGTCTCAGCCATCTACGACCTCATGGGAAAGTTTGCAGAGCCGTGCATCAATGATAATACGGCAAGAGAACACGTCGAAAAGGTCTTCCAGGTTAGTAATCACCGACAAAGACGTTCTGCTACCAGACAGCGTCGAGCCTTCTCGGTTGTTGGCCCGTCCACATGGAATGGGCTCCCGCTTGCACTACACTTACTACCTCGGAATAATTTGCCTGCATTCTACCAGTTGCTAAAGACCTATCTTTTAGCCGTGGCTGGTTTTGGAGCGCCTCTGAGTAGGCTTCTTGAAGAGGCACCATATAAGTTTTCTGAATGAATAAATGAAATAATAATAATTATATGACGCCACGGCAGGAGCATACTCATAGCTCACATAACTGTTCTGGAAACAGAAATGCCATAAATGAAACTAATTCACTGATATACAATGTAATCATAATGTGCACATGCCAAATTCCACCGTAAGGTAGCCTGCACTGTCCTATAATTTTATCCAACCTCTTTGCCTTTAGGCTACCTTGGTTGAGCTTGTCTTACACATCTTGCAGGGTCACAGATTAATCCTTACAACGATCAAAGCTGCCTTCCTTCATACACTAGTAGCCTATCTCGTTGCATTTCTCGTGCAGCCTGCGTTCTCTGAGCACTGGGATTTGGCCTTGCAACGATTCATCACTGTCATGTGCGTTCGTGCATTTCGTGTTCCTCCTCTGAAGAATGGAACCAGCTTCTCGTGTTCCTTCAACGTTCGCATTCTTTCTATTCCTGCGCTGGCTCCCACATCAAAGCATGTTTTCATCGCCGTTAGTGGAAACAAAATAGGCCTAACTACCAGCCGAAAGAAATTAATTTTTATAACCAGATACTTTTCTGTGATCGTTTTATTTACAGCGATATAGGCCTAAGCTTAATGTTGTTAGGTTGCATTGGCATTCGAAAGACGCGTGCTAGCGACAGACTATAAAATATCGTCTGTTTAGGATCAGTCCTTCTAAGATAAACTCGTTTTTTCCTTCCTAAACAGACGATAGTCCCTTGGGAAAAAGCTCTGTATTACATCCGATCGTCTACAGGATTAACTGAAGTGGGCAAAATATCGATAAAGACTTTATGAAATTAATGCAGTCGGTCAAAGACGTACATTGTAAGCAGTGACGCTAAATTAAATCCCATTGCAGTCACACATCTTTGGTAGATCAATCGCAATTGATTGGCCGTGTTCTTATTCAAGACAGTCGAGCATTTGAACATAAGTGTATAGTAAGCTTAATCATGGGCGGAGTTTATCAGGGGCTAGGGGGAGCTAAGCCTCCCAAGAAGGCCCAGATTCAGCTTTTTTACCATGAAAATTATATCTTTTTCCGGGCTTAGCCCCCCCCCCCTAAGAAGGCATTAGCCCCTTCAAGAACGGAAACCAAACTCCGCTCATGAGCTTAATGCCTGCTGTGTGATTTTATTGCCGCAGTAGGCCTAGACATTTTGCCCAAATTAGCGTCGTAAATTATTTGTCATTGCATGAGTTTCTTCTTTGATTGAATAGAGGAATAAGTCGGATTGGCGAAAAGAATTCATACTAAAATAATAGAAATTGGATCGATAAAAATTTTATTTTTCTTAAGCAGATTTTGATTTTTGAAAACAATCTCGCTGAAATGGAAGCTGGACTGATGAACAATAATTTGTAGCCTAATTAAATAGAAGTTGTAGGCTTATAGGCATGGGTGGAAAATAATTGCTACCTAAATAGAAGCGGGATTGACGGAAGCATATTCTTGCCTAAATAGAAACTGGTTGGTTAGAAGGATTCATGCCAAAGAAGAAACTGGATTGATTGAAAATAATAGCCTAATAATGCTGCAGCTAGCGAATAATTTACGACGTTAAAATAAACGTTTACCATTTTGGTGCGTTATTGTTATAATTATAGAATGGTATAATAATAATAATCGTTGATTAAATTGTAGAACATGGACACAGATCACGATGGTCTCATAACCATCGATGAATTCATGGAACGATGCAGAACGGTAAATATTATTATTATCTCAATTATTGAAATAGGCTATTTGTATTATCTGCCTCAGTAATCACCTGTATCTCTTGTTCAATCAATCACAACGTATTAGTTTCTGCATAAATGTCTCATTCACATTTGATCTGCGCAAAACCTTAGGCATAGAATGTGGTCATAACACGAGGCGAAGGAACGTCTTTCTGTGTTTAAAAAAATGTATTAACGAAAATGTCCGAGTTGCTTCACAATTATAATAAAATTATGTCGCTGTATGTCTGTTTTCTCATCTAGTCTCAATTTGTAGAGTTATTCTATGCTCCGACTGTGGTGCATATCACGCGAAAATGATCTAGAGGTAATTAGACAGGATATAGATAGGGATAAGTAGAAAAATGGAATACCGGTAACTGGAATATAGTTATATTGAATAATTTCGTCGAAATTTTTTCACGAAATTCCCATATGAGACTTAGCACTTGCGTTATGCTTTTGTCAGTAGACCCAATGCTTTGTCCTTCAATTTCCATGCAGGATGAAACCATTTCCAAGTCCATGGCCATGTTTGACACGGTTCTCTGAATCTACCATCCAAAAACCAATTTTAGACCAAGGTAAGATACTGCTTGGATTGCTTATTCAATTCACTTTGATAACTTTTTAACACCATTTGTTGTTTGTCCTATGAGACAATAAAAAATCGTACAGTAAAGGATGAGTTACGAAGCACCGTCGAGAGGATGTTATAGAATTTGCTACAGAAATCTTAGTTAAATTTTTATACGTATAGGCTATTCCATGCCACACCTCATATCAATGTACGTTAATGTGTAGGCTATTATTATAGGTTATCATATTTTAGATGCGGGTTCATTTTGTTTGCAACAGCGTCTTAGGCCTATAGAATTTTGCACGGCTACTGTACTGTAACAGTGTACATGGCTTTCTGAATCGGAACGAGTGGATATAATCTGAAAAGGTTGATGAGCTGTAGGCGTATGTAGAAGAAGGGTAGGCTACGTAGGCCTATTATAGATTAAATAAAAATATTATTATGGTCTACGCTTCCAGAAGCTTAACCCGGCACCTGTTCACAGAAAAACGCATTGTGATCGCATCTTATAACTTGGAAGCGATGATTCATCTGTTCCCCAAAGGCGGTTCATCGACGAGATGGATAACACGTTTGGATAACACGATATGATGTTTTATTGAAATACATTACTCTTTGTTATGTTACATGTATATTCAACTATCTTTATTTTATGAACTTACAGTTGTTTGAACCGTTCGTTTCCACCTCTTCTGCCGTCTCAACTTTTGACATTGGCACAAAGGAAGGAAGAAAGAAAGAAAGAAAGGAAGGAAGAAAGAAAGAAAGAAAGAAAGGAAGGAAGGAAGGAAGAAAGAAAGAAAGAAAGGAAGGCGACTTGTTCTGCGACAGACTTCACGTCCAAGATAAACGAAATGGATGACACCTTATAGTCACGAAAGTCCAAAGTGGACGATGAAACCATGGGATTCATCTACATGTATTTGCTGTCAGCACTGTTTTAAACGGCATAGGCCTATTATATTTACACTACATTAGAAGATGCCAGCCTGTGTAGTGTGTGTTTGTGCTGTTGTCGGTGTTGACTGTTGATATACTTAGGCAACATCTAAGTCATAGGCTTGTCTCTTATATTGGATTTTATTCTCTTGTATTGTGTTGTATCTCAAACAGTCAACCTTTTATCGTGGCTGCCATTTTCAAAGAGCATCCAGCCAAGAACTGAAATGCTATGCAGCTCTCTTTCAGCTTCCCACAAAATACGCGCATTGCCACCATCGGTTCGAGGCAGGTCACCATAAAAAGCTTACATTTGATATTAATTGAGCTTTAGTTAACTAAACATCTCTTCCCGTTGCATGATGCTTCTTTGCCGCAAACCTAGCACGACCTGAACTAGGCTAGCCGGCAACTTGCAGGCAAAGGATATTCTCTGCTGCAACTTTCATATCTTACAGATAAATAATTCCAGTCCAAATATTTTGCTGCAAGAACATTGCTAATAGATGCTTGTGATAAATTTATAGGCTGCTAATAGGTTTATTGAAGATTAATTTTGCGACGAGCGTCTGTCTGAATAGGAAGGTTTCCATAGGAAATAGGAAAAGTGGCGCATGAGTAGGACCTTATTATAGGAAATGAGCATAAACAGAAATGCTGGATTCTTGGAATTCTTATATTTGTCCTCATAGGCGTACGGGAGATTTCAGCAGTGGGGGGTCAAAGATTTAACTTCTGCCCGAAAAATAAATCTCGTGGTGGAAAATATTATTTTTCTCACACAAAAAAGTTGAAATATGTCGTGAAAATTACTATTTTTTGTATTTTCCCGGGTCTACTTGCCCGAAAACGCAGACTTGCCCGAAATTTGGGGGAGGGGGAATTTTCCCCCTCTGGACCCCCGCCTCGCACGCCTATGTTTGTCCTCAACAGTTTGACGCTATAACGAGTAGCTGCATATTTTTTGGCAACTCTCGTCATAGCGGTGTTAACTAGCTTACACCACTGGAGATAATAATAATTATAGGCCTATTCCTACGCTCAAAGTGTTTTCACGAAACGTCGACCGTGCGCAATGATTGTATATAGGCCCCTACCTAGCCGAGTCCTAGCGCAGTAACTTTACTTAGGCCTACTCCGCGTTAGCGATTGAATTTGAACAGTGAAACGATTGGGGCAGCGAAGTTTATTTAATTAATTATATGGGAAAATTGTACACTTTCTCACTGTGCATAAAACTTTTATGCTAATCTAGGCTAACAGGAGCGAAAGCATGCTGATATAATTGGCATATTATGTATCCTAATGTTTTTGCTTCGTCAGACATGTTTTCTAGACATGCAAATAATAGCCTACTCACTGACTATGTCAATTATGGACTGCATTACAAATTGAATGATAATTTTACATAATTTTATACTAAAAGTGTATTTCCGGCTGAAGCTAGTAGGTATCTTTAGCTTTGAGTAATGTTGCACGTATTCGGTGTAGTTTTATATTAATTAAACAATACGTTTAGCTTTGAAGTCAATTTATTTGTTGATGGTTTTTGAATCTTTCACAACTATTTTGCATAAAGGATTACGATTTAATTTGTTGAATCTCTGGCTGTGTTTTTCTATCTTCCTTGCTCTCTCCGTCTTATATTCTATCGTTCTAGAGAAGCAAAGTATCTTATCTGATGAAATGTCTATAATTATTGTCTGTGAACAGTTCTTGCAAGTTGGCCACATTAGGCTACGTCCAGTCTTTTTCTTTCTGACTAAGTAGCCTATCAATCTGTCCTTGACTTATTTTCTCCATTATCTACAGTGATGGGAAGCCAGCTGATAACCTTTGTAGCCAATCCAAAATCTTATTAAGTAGTAACGAAAATTAAATTTCGGCAAATTCGAATTTTAATTATAAATTGTTTAATTCGTGAATCCGGTTTATAATTACGCCATGAATTTTGTTGCCTCAGATCAGAGATGTTACCGATGTAGGCCTGCCCTACCTATCGAAGTCTGCCCATCCGTCTGCTATGAGACCAGAGAAACAGGCGATGTTTGAGCAGCTAAAGTAGCCTACATGTAGAGTAAGCAGAGACAAAGAAGTTTAAAGATTATATTAACATCGATTCGAATTAGAGCAGAACGGAACTCGGTAAGAATTCCATGTTCTTTAAAAGAGCAAAGTCCAAGGTCTTTCTACTCGTTGTTCGGAACCCCTTTCCACCACTCATTGGATTGCAGGCAACCTGGGACGGAGACACTGCAGCACGTTCCACCAGAGTTCTCGAATCGACATGGCCATGAAGATCGATCGGCACATCCAGGATTGGTAATCGTAGCAAAGTCACTGAAGTAGGAATGTGAAGAGGGGTAAGTTGAGTAGCCAATGCTTCTGCAACACCATTGGTCGTAAGTCTAAAATAAACACCAATAGGAAGACATTCATGATTGTCATAGCACACAATGCTGATTTTAAAAATAAAGACCAGAGTAGCATACCGACAAAATAATAGCGTTTCACTTGTTCTACTAGTGATTTAAGGGTCAGGAGAGAGAGAGAGAGAGAGAGAGAGAGAGAGAGAGAGAGAGAGAGAGAGAGAGAGAGAGAGAGAGAGAGAGAGAGAGAGAAACAAAGAGAGACAGAGACAGACAGAGACAGAGACAGACAGAGACAGAGACAGAGACAGAGAGAGAGAGTAAGATAGAGAAATACAAAGACAGAGAGAGAGAGACAGAGACAAAGACAGAGACAGAGGGGAGAGAGACAGACAAGTCCCAACGCGGGCGACTTCAAGTGGATTCGAACCTGCAACTTCTCAAACTGCAAGGCGTCGAATATACCCACTACACCACCGCGCCCCTAGATAACGTGTCCATTAAAACAGTTCTTGTCTTGGATAAGTATGACCAGAGACCGCCAGTCGCATTTATTAGAAACTTTGATTTTAAACAACGTAACGCCACAAGTCATGGAGCGCCTACCAAGATCGTGTAGTCGTCCTGACAAGATATGAAAACAGCCGCATGTCCAGCGTAGTAATTGCCGTTGGAGTCGAAAGTGGCAATGGCTGTATTCGTTGCTATGTTTCGGTTACATCGACCATCCGAAGTCTGTTTGTAGTACAGCAATAACAAGAAACTACTTTATTTTGATGTTGAGCATTTGCTTGTGACCTAAACGAGACGTAGGCTATATTTTTGTAAATTATACATTAAGGCCTATGAAAGGTCCTTTATAGAAAAAAAGACAGGTCCAAATCGAGACTCTAAGCAAATAGCATTACAATTAGACTATACATGTAATCAGAAACGTGAATTACCATAAATTATTTGTCGCGTAGATAGGCCTACCCAAGGTTATGTACGGAGTGCTTCGTGTGAGTCGTTGAAAAGTGGTTGAACATAGGCTTATGACACGTAGGGGGCCTACAAGAAGATTTTCTAAAACCTGCATGATTTCTGTACTTTGGATTGATGGCAATAAGCGTAGGTCTGCTGACTTGGGAAATTGAAAAACATCAAAGCACAGTATACGATTTCCGATTTGTGCACAAAAATAAAATGCCAAGTTTAATTGCGTTTCAGATGCAGATATTCGTTGTGGAATTTTAAAATATTCTTGAAATCCCACACCCACACTGGACTTCGTCCGATTTAAAGGCTTGTTTGTTTACACAATACACAGGACAGAATACAAAAGAAAACTTTCACCTGCACCCAATACTTTTTCCTCGCAAATTAGCGTGCAAGCATTTGAAGATGTAAAGATTCTCTGGTAGCCTACAATAACCAATAATGCTCTCAGGCCTACTAGGCCATAATAACAGCAGTTATTAAATAAACAATATCATTAATTTTGTGATGATTGGGTCTGCTTTGATAACCATTTAATTAATCATTTTGTCAATAAACATAACAATAATTAACAGCTAAAAAATAATAGTCCGAATGTTTTACGGGGCATGTGTTCTATTTACCCTCAGCCATTGACCTGGACTCCAGCATGCTGTATTCGGGGCCCATTGTCCATTCCTCGTGCAGCTGCAGGTAACGTATGCAACACACTGTCCACCCTGACATGAGTTACCACATCCGCCGTCAACACAGTCGTACGGAGTGGGTGAACCCGATTCGTGAACTCGCTGACCTTGGTGATCGACTTGACACGTGTACTCGTTCGATGCGGCATCTGCAAACAATTCATGGAAACCATTGTCGTTTGTTTCACGTCATGGATAATGTGGAGAAACCTTTGTTTCACGTCATGGATAATGTGGAGAAACCTTTGTTTCACGTCATGGATAATGTGGAGAAACCTTTGTTTCACGTCATGGATAATGTGGAGAAACGTTTGTTTCACGTCATGGATAATGTGGAGAAACCTTTGTTTCACGTCATGGATCATGTGGAGAAACCTTTGTTTCACGTCATGGATAATGTGGAGAAACCTTTGTTTCACGTCATGGATAATGTGGAGAAACCTTTGTTTCACGTCATGGATAATGTGGAGAAACCTTTGTTTCACGTCATGGATAATGTGGAGAAACGTTTGTTTCACGTCATGGATAATGTGGAGAAACCTTTGTTTCACGTCATGGATCATGTGGAGAAACCTTTGTTTCACGTCATGGATAATGTGGAGAAACGTTTGTTTCACGTCATGGATAATGTGGAGAAACCTTTGTTTCACGTCATGGATAATGTGGAGAAAACTTTGTTTCACGTCATGGATAATGGGGAGAAACCTTTGTTTCACGTCATGGATAATGTGGAGAAACCTTTGTTTCACGTCATGGATAATGTGGAGAAACGTTTGTTTCACGTCATGGATAATGTGGAGAAACCTTTGTTTCACGTCATGGATCATGTGGAGAAACCTTTGTTTCACGTCATGGATAATGTGGAGAAACCTTTGTTTCACGTCATGGATAATGTGGAGAAACCTTTGTTTCACGTCATGGATAATGTGGAGAAAGCTTGCGCCAATTATTTTAATTAAACAATAGTTGTTGTTGCAGATTCCCGCTTAGCCTACATCCGACCACCCACCCACAGTGCTGCAGCAGGCCTCCTAGCACAATTAGAGCTGACTACAAGACTAGTTGCCTAGGCCTTTCTGTAGAAGAGTTCCCGTTTAAATAGTTTAAAAATCATTTATGAGGTGAATACACGCTGTATACCCGCGTATACCCTCGATTACAAACTAAACAGCCTTGTCTATCCAGCGAATTTTCTACCGTCAGAATAGCACTGCAACACGACTAAGAGTCTGAGGTGGCTCTGAATCGTGTTGCCGATGAATGCAGCATGAAGAGCATGAGATGAGAGGATTCATTATCTATAGAAGCATGCAAATATTATTATAGTTTTATACAGAATATGCAAATTAAAGTGGCAAAATGGTTAGTTGCAATCGATGCACTAATAATGTTTTATGGGAATATCTTCTTTACGTCGCTGTCATCAGGTTGGCTCAAGTAGCCTACCTGATGCCGACATTGCTACAGCTGCTTCATAGTGTAATAAATACAGCTCATTTCACTTCAATACACTACGTAGGATCCATGCACGCTGCAATACAATACGAGAATATTATTGTAAGTCTAATCAGACAATACGCAGATTACATCAAAAGCACTTACTGCAGCTTGAAGCCGACGCCTGATCAAGGTAAATCCCAGCCGCCCATCCTTCCTATTAACAATGGGCAAGAAACAATCAGATTTTAGTTCCTCATCCTTATATTATGCATTTTGTAAAGGAATTTAACCGACAGGCTGGCAAGGTTGCGGTTATCACCACGCCGAGGTTGTGTGTGTCACGAACTTGTTTCATATGGAAGAAAATTTTGACATTATTACCTGTATGGGGTTCGTGTGCACACAATTATTATTGGAGGAAAAGTGTGACGATACACCACCTCATTCAAAAAGTTATACCAGAAATAGCCGACGTACTAGTGTTTATCTACTATTATCGTATCCATAATCTGATAAGCTATACCATCCGATATCAGAAAAAGGGGGATATAATTATAGGCCCTACCATGCCCATGCAATAATTATTTTTGAAATTATTAGGTCATTCATTCATTTCAAGACTTTATATAGCGCCTCTTCAAGAAACCCACTCAGAAGCGCTCCCAGTCCAACCGCAGTGAAACAAAAAAGTTTTAGGGAGCTTGTAGAACACTGATGAGTCAACCACTCAACCCTAGGCTTACTGTGAGCTTACTATAATTGGTTGGAGGCAAAGTATTAGGCTTACTATGAGCTTACTATTGGTTGGAGGCAAAGTATTAGGCTTACTATGAGCTTACTATTGGTTGGAGACAAAGTATTAGGCTTACTATGAGCTTACTATTGGTTGGAGACAAAGTATTAGGCTTCCTATGAGCTTACTATTGGTTGGAGGCAAAGTATTAGGCTTACTATGAGCTTACTATTGGTTGGAGGCAAAGTAATAGGCTTACTATGAGCTTACTATTGGTTGGAGACAAAGTATTAGGCTTACTATGAGCTTCCTAATGGTTGGAGGCAAAGTATTAGGCTTACTATGAGCTTACTATTGGTTGGAAACAAAGTATTAGGCTTACTATGAGCTTACTATTGGTTGGAGGCCAAGTATTAGGCTTACTATGAGCTTACTATTGGTTGGAAACAAAGTATTAGGCTTACTATGAGCTTACTATTGGTTGGAGGCCAAGTATTAGGCTTACTATGAGCTTACTATTGGTTGGAGGCAAAGTATTAGGCTTACTATGAGCTTACTATTGGTTGGAGGCAAAGTATTAGGCTTACTATGAGCTTACTATTGGTTGGAGACAAAGTATTAAGCTTACTATGAGCTTACTATTGGTTGGAGGCAAAGTATTAGGCTTACTATGAGCTTACTATTGGTTGGAGGCAAAGTATTAGGCTTACTATGAGCTTACTATTGGTTGGAGGCAAAGTATTAGGCTTACTATGAGCTTACTATTTTTTGGAGGCAAATTATTAGGCTTACTTTGAGCTTACTCTTGGTTGGAGACAAAGTATTAGGCTTACTATGAGCTTACTATTGGTTGGAGGCCAAGTATTAGGCTTACTGAGCTTACTATTGGTTGGAGACAAAGTATTAGGCTTACTATGAGCTTACTATTGGTTGGAGGCAAAGTATTAGGCTTACTATGAGCTTACTATTTTTTTGGAGGCAAATTATTAGGCTCACTTTGAGCTTACTCTTGGTTGGAGGCAAAGTATTAGGCTTACTATGAGCTTACTATTGGTTGGAGGCCAAGTATTAGGCTTACTATGAGCTTACTATTGGTTGGAGGCCAAGTATTAGGCTTAGGCTACTATGAGCTTACTATTATAGTAAGCTGGTTGGCATGCTGATCTCGATAATAATAACATTATTTAAGCGATTATTATCATTGGTGTTTTATTATTATTATTATTTTCCCCGAGGTATTTAGGATCCCTCGGGGACTTATTGCTAACTTACAGTTTATTAATTATTAATTAATATTATTGTTATTACTTTTATTATTATAAATCTTATTATGATAATTATCATCGATATCTTATGAATTCTCGGATGCTTACAGTGCCACCCCAATTGAAGCTGAAGAATTCGTAGTATTGGTCGAGAGTGCAACCGACTTTTCCTCCAGTGTGTGTGTAGCATTGCGGAGCACTTGCCAATCCAAGGACATCACCACATGCTGAACACAGGTCAACACACAAAACATAAGCCTACATGTGAAACCATCAGCCTGCTTCCAACAAGACCATATTCATTAATTAATTAATTAATTAATTAATTCATTCATTCATTCATTCATTCATTCAAGTATTTATATAGCGCCTCTACAGGAAACTACTCAGAGGCGCATCCGACTCCAGCACAACCAAACAGAACAGTTTTTAAGTGCTTATAAGTTATAGAATGTGTCATATGTAGCCTACAGGTCGGCAAGCTGTCCATATCTGCTGCATTTGTACTGCTACAGTATTATACTTGGGCCTATTATAATAGTAAGCTCAGCTGAGTAGCCTATGCTGAACTCGATAATAATAATAATAACGGTTCTTGTCGCATGCAATCCCGAGACCTAATCGATATCTTGCTGTTCTTACTCATATCGATGGTCTCTTTGGAGTAAAGTTTCGTCGTCAGGGGAATTTTCCAATTCTCCGCTGGCGGGCAAAATTAATGTCCTTGGTCACGGTGACTTTCGAAGCAATAAATTATTCTCCAGGCAGCTCTGACAGCTGGGTAGTCATACGACGTTTATGAGAAAATTATTCTAACTATGATCTACTCCAATTTTACAAATTACAATCAACAGCTCAGTCATCCTATGGTACATGTGACTCGACCCGGACCACCACGGACTACTCTCTCGGACAACCCTCTGACTCAACGCAGCGCTCGTGAATAAGCGCTTGGCTTTCGAGTGGCGCTTTAGAAATTTTGAGTTTGCGATTAGCCTACTATTACAATTACGAGTCAAATCGTATGCACATGTAGCCTACAAATTTTTTAATCGAAATATCAACGATCATACGACTTTTTATATTTAATCTTGTCATCTTTTAAATCTTCTCACGAAGGTATCGTGATTCGCGATCAACGGCGCTTTAAGTGCTTTCCTTCGCTTATCAGCTGGTATGCACGTTTCACATGGAAATAATGTCACGCACTGGCCAAAATGGATCGACCATAATTATTATTTATAATAGGCCTACGCGCTATGAGCATTGAGCACCGACAGCTGCTGTTCTCAGGAATAATTGTTGCAATATTATTCCAATTCGCGAAGGAAAAGAGAAACCATAGCTATCTTCTTCTTTTCCTTCTGGCTAGGATTAATCCCTCGCTGAGGAGGGGTCAACCACTCGGATTCTTTGTCTCCATGTTGTTCTGTCTCCAGCGTCTTTCTTTTTCCAAAGAAGAAGCTCCATATTATGTCCTGCCTAATCATGTCACTCCATCTCTTCTTCAGCCGCCCACGGCTGCGGCGTCCTTGTACTTCTGCACGCACGATTCTTTTGATGCTACCGCCCTCATCCGATCGCTCCACATGACCATACCACCTCAATCTGACCTCTCGTATTTTAGAAACCATAATTATAGGCCTACATGTACAACGCTTAAAAAACTCTAGGACCGTGCGTTAAGTCAAAGGGACTGTCTAGTCTAGTGTCTAGGCTAGGTATAAGCCAGCATGACTATAAGAGCAGAGTATAGGAATAATTAAGGCACGGTAGGCCTAAATGTTGCTGTTAGGCCTACGTTGAATTTTAGGCCATCCAACTAAAATCAAGGAAAAAATTTAAGCGGAAGACAGTACTAGGGATTAGCCTAGCCCTACTCTTCGGTATTGAATTGACTATTTTGAGTTGAATAGGCTATCAGATTCTATTCGTAGAACATAGATTATTTTCAACAGCATTACATAGATATTAGATAGCCCTACCTGTTGCTCGGACGTTAACGCCACTATCGTTGAAACAAAGACAAGAACCGTCCGCTGGGTTGGTCCCAGTGATGTCTCCTCGGGCAAAAGATGCCACGCAAATCACGAGAATTAGAAAAACCTTCATTTTCAGAATAGTAAGCTTACCAAAAAATGCAACGTTTTCAGCCTGTTTTGACGTCGGTTATATAGACCTATTAGGCCGATAATAGATCGGCAGTTGCATGTGAACTAAGCCACTTGTTGTTGTCTTGTTCAGAATCTGAAAGATATTTGATTATCTGCGCCCGATCTGTTATCAATAAAAAATATGGTCAGGCTGGTGTGATAGGCCGACATCCAGGTTGTCAACGAAATGGACAGACATCTATAATAGATCTAACACTGTCTTTGAATGTCAACATCAGTGATCAGAAGAATATAGGCTAAAGTAACCCAGGTAAAAAATTACAGCAAGTAGGCCAGGCCTGCATGTTAGGCCCTATGCCTGGTACGATGCTACGTAAGCTTAACCTACTTGATGTCTATAGGCCTAAAGCTTAACACAGGATTCACATTAATTTTGTTCAAATAATCTGACAAGATTTTTTGGGATAATTTATCGCTATGGTGTAGGCCTACAGAATTCGATACTTGCAAGAATAATGGGAAATAATATTAGGCCTATATGAAAACGAGATTAGCACAATAGGCAAAACAGCGAGCCAAGGGTCGTTGACGCAGGCCTACGCAGAATGGGCACAGTAGGCTATAGTGTTGATTCTTGATACTGATAGTTAGGCCTATTTTGTTATCAGGCTTGATATGTTAGCTTAAATGACCAACTTCGAAAACGCAGTTTGTGGATTTTTAAAGGGAATTTTGTATGATGGTCTATATTCGCAATACTCCATCGCATTAGACAAAATATATTCTCAAATCTCAAGGCCGACAACACAGGTAGGCCTATAGGCCTAGATGGTGCTTCAATTCCCGATTTTGGACTTTGCACGTCCATTCTTCAAGGTCTGCAATTAAATATTGCGTGTGACCAAATCTGCGGTCCCGTAATCGTAAACTCGAAATGTCTGAAGCGCAACTCGAAAGCCAAGCGCAGGGGCACAAGCTTATTCACGAGCGCTGCGTTGAGTCAGAAGTCCGTAAGAGTAGGAAATCCATACCGTCAATCGCTCATAAATAACACAGGTAGTGTCAGCCTGTATACGTGCTGTCCAACTTTTGGGACCTATGGGCTGTAGAAGCAATAAATTAATATTATTGAAGCCGAGCACTCACAACAGCAAATTTAAAAGCAACAGCTAAAATATTTATCGATAATATTATTGTTAATTTTATCGAAATTTGATATGGAATTATTGATCATAATGTAGACTGAATAGGCCAAGGTTTGAGGTGTAAAGTTCCGAAACTGCGCAAATCTATCAAAATAACGAACATTCGGCTTTTCACCCAAACGCAGGCCCCCGTGGTGAAGGAGATTCACCAACCCCTCCACTAGGTGGTTCTAGTGGTCAATAGTTGCGAAACTCTAACATACATCCTTTCAATAATGGTTTCTGCACTGAGAGCGTGTGTTAATGATTATTGGTTAATACCCTTGATATGTATTATATAGCTGGATTGATAAGGCTTCGTATAGTGGTCTATGGCCGACGGCGAATGACACGTGACTTCCTGTACAGGCAAAGAGCGCTTGTTCCTATGTAAACCCATGTTAAATTCGTCAACTTTAAAAGCCATTTTCAAGAAATCTGGTCAGTGGCCGCTAAATACAGTTAAGTTGATTGGTTCGTATGTCATTCAACTCAGAAACCCCAAGGTGGTTTTAAACAATTTTGCATCATTGCTGAGAAATTTGCGTTTTAAAGTGGCGTGTTGTGCCGCCTATCCTTTGCTATGGTTTGCCTCTAGGAATCCTGGGACTTGCCCCAGAGAATTCTGGGATTTGCTCTAATGAATCATTGGCTTTTCCTGAGTGAGCGATAATCCAAACTTTCATAGGCTATCAGCATTCCAGTAGCTATATAATACATTTCAGTGGTTAATACTGCGAGAGGCGAGAATGACGTCAAGATATGACGTCATGCGAACTGTCGTCCCATGATCAATGGAGACGCGATGGTTAATTTGCAACAGTGAAATCGCTGCTTAAATCTGTATAGGCGCTAACTACCGTATCGAAGTTTTAAATGTTCATACCTCGAGTTTTAAGGTAAATTGAGAGCTGAAAATAGTCGCGCATAAGAATGATATAGCCTACAAAAATTAACTGAAAACCTGCCCTTTCAGAGCCTTTAGCACGACAGAATACATACACACACACAAAAAGGACTTCTACGGAAGTTCGCAAGCATTCAGCTTTATATTACTGATTTTCGCAGCAGATAAAACGTTACCGTTAACTCGTGCAAAAAATTACCAAACATACAAACATTATCATAACACCTCCAACGAACAACTTGAGTGACAAAGGTAAGCTTATTCAAATTCACTGGACACCTGTCACAAAGACAATAAGATTTTAAAAGAAATTGCTATTATTAACTACAGTACAATTGGCAAGTATTCACAAGAGAAAATCACTGCTGCTTAAAAGTTGCTACAGAACAACTTTTTCAAAATGCTGAAAGTGTAAATGCTATTAAAAACTGCACAAAATGCCATGTATGCCTATACGTGCAAATTCTGTGCTCAAGAAAAGCAACAAGCACATATCGTGCACAGGTCAACAAATGTCTCAGTCTGAGAGATATCATGGTGTTGAAAACAATGTTCCATAAATTCTTTTTCCACTTCAAACATTTCGTTGCATATTCCACAACCGTAGCAGTTCAATGTGCAAATAGTTTCATTACCACATATCTTTGGATGACTTTGAAATAATAATTTGTCGCCTAGACTTTCAATCTCGGCCTTTAGAACACAAGACGTTATTGAAACCTCCTTTTCGCGATCACTGTAGATATCTTCAATTGATAAATTGTCCATTTTAGCAGCACTGCTTTTCTCACATCTCTCAGTAATGCTAACATCTGGTGTGCTTGCTTTAAACCTGCGTAGATCAAGTTTTAACGTGATATGTTCGTTATTTTCCAAAAAATTCAATTTAATTGTGCGACATTGCGACAAGTGATTCTTCAGAAAGTAATCACACGCAAATGTTTTGCTACACAAGAAACACGTATAGACATTATGCCGTGCGTGGACTGCAGTTGCATCTGATTTTAGATGTGTAGCTTTACATTCTTCCCATTTGTGTGGGTTTTCTTCAGTGTAAATTCCTTCATGGTATTGAAGAGAGACGTTTTGTGCAGGAGCTTTCTGAAATAATTCCCATCTTTGTGGTTTTTCAAAAGTGCAAGGTGTTGTGTGGCAGTTTAATGCGTCCCCACCTGCATGAGCTTCCTGATATAAATTACATTTGCTAGGTATTTCCCCCAAATGGATTTTTATATGGTCATGCAGAGCAACTTTCCCTGCACATGCTTTGCCACATATATTGCACATGCGTGGCTTTTCTAAAGTGTGGATTCTTGAGTGCTGTTCCAGATGAGAATTCCTTGAAAATGTTTTGTAACACAATTTGCATTTACATGGTTTTTCTTCACTGTGAGTTTCTATGTGGCGTTTTAAAAAGTCACTTCGAACAAACACTTTGTAACATATATCGCATTCGTATGGATTTTCCCCAGTGTGTGCTCTTATATGGCACTCCAGATTACATTTTGTTGCAAATTTTTTCTCACACAAAGTACACTTGAAAGACTTTTCTCCAGTATGGGTTCGCCCATGCTGTTCCAGATAGCTTTCTTTTGAAAATGACTTGTCACATAGGTTGCACTTGTACGGCTTTTCCCGAGTGTGGGTCAGCATATGCAGTTTCAGATAACTGTTCCTCGAAAATGATTTCTGACATATATCGCAAAAAGCTTCACTGTGAGTTCTCTTATGGTATCTTAAATCAACAGTTTGACCAAATGCTTTCTGGCATATATCACACTTGTATGGCTTTTCGGTAGTATGAGTTAATGAATGTGATTCCAGACTATGTTTTTGTATATATGCTTTGTAACACATATTGCACTTGTATGGCTTTTCTCCAGTATGGATTTTACTATGGCGATTCAGCAAATAATTGATTGAAAATGTTTTCTGACATAAGTCACACTTGTATGGTTTTTCGCCAGTGTGCGCCTGCAAATGTATTTCGAAATACCATTTCTTTGAAAATGATTTGTCACATAAGTTGCACTTGTATGGTTTTTCATCAGTGTGGGTCTGCATATGCAGCTTCAAATAACATTTCCTTGAAAATGATTTGTCACATAAGTTGCACGTGTACGGTTTTTCATCAGTGTGGGTCTGCACATGCAGCTTCAAATAACGTTTCCATAAAAATGATTTGTGACATACGTCACATTTATATGGTTTTTCTTCACTGTGAGTTCTTTTGTGGTATTTTAAGGCAATACTCTGAGCAAATGCTTTCTGGCATATATCACACTTGTATGGCTTTTCGGTAGTATGAGTTAATGAATGTGATTCCAGACTATTTTTTTGTATATATGCTTTGTAACACATATTGCACTTGTATGGCTTTTCTCCAGTATGGGTTCTAGTATGGCGAACCAGCAAACAATTGAATGAAAATGTTTTCTGACATAAGTCACACTTGTATGGTTTTTTGCCAGTGTGAGACTGCAAATGTATTTCGAAATACCATTTCTTTGAAAATGATTTGTCACATAAGTTGCACTTGTACGGTTTTTCATCAGTGTGGGTCTGCATATGCAGCTTCAAATAACTGTTCCTTGAAAATGATTTGTGACATAAGTCGCATTTATATGGTTTTTCATCAGTGTGGGTCTGCACATGCAGCTTCAAATAACGTTTCCTTAAAAATGATTTGTGACATATGTCACATTTATATGGCTTTTCCTCACTGTGAGTTGTTTTGTGGTATCTTAAGGCAACACTCTGAGCAAATGCTTTCTGGCATATATCGCACTTATATGGTTTTTCTCCAGTGTGGGTTCTTGCATGGGAATTTAGATGATCCCTCTGAGAAAAAGCTTTCTTGCATAAGTTGCATCTATATGCTTTTTCTCCAGTGTCGGTTTTTGCGTCAACACAAAATTCTGAATTTTGTAACATTTCTTGGTTGAGAAATCCTCCGTCCATCGTTTGATCTTCAACAGTGTGAACATTTTTTATGTAATTTGTGTCTTACTATTTAAATAATAATATTATAGGCAATTCACTCACGCAACTAATGTAAAATCCTGAACCTAAATTTATGTTACAGTCGTGTCTGAAGGTTATGTTCAGAGCTAAGCAAAACAATGGTAAAATTGCTTAAATTTAAATAAAATGTTGGACTGAAGTCCGACATACGTTTAGGTAAATCATTCCGATTTTCATTTAGGTCCAAATTATTTCTCATTAATTGAACATATTATATCTAAGTATTTAACAATTTTCTTTTATCAATCCAACTTCTATTTTAGAAATATTCTTTTCACCAATCCCACGTTATATTCAAGCAAAATTATTCCCATCAATCCGACTTCTAGGCATAAGCCTGCCTCACAAAAATTATTATTGTCAATCCAACTTGCATAAGACCATGCAGTATGAGAATCGTGGAAAAACTGAGGGGGGGTTGGACTATGATCTCCGTGGAGTTGAGGTGTGAAGAGCAGACTTTACTACAGAGCCATACGATTGGGGAAGTTGACCCCCTCAGCTCCCCGGTAATTCTCACCCTACATAGGATCAACCTTGAAACTCTGCAATTCGTGTCGCTAAATTATTTGATGCTGTCAATACAAAATGGAAGCTGGAAGGGTGAAAATGATTTGTACTTACCGAAATGGAAATCTGGTTTGAGAAACTAATTCTCTGTGCTTACATATACATGTAGGCCTAGAAGATGGATTGATGGAAATAACTAAATTCTTGATTCAATAGAACTGGGATCTATGAAGTTTTTTGCTTGTAAGCTTACAGTCTAAGTGGGAATCGACGGGATTATGTTCTCGCATAAACAGAAGTTGTACTTCTGATATAATTCTTGATGAAGTAGCCTAGAAGTTGCATCAATGATGACAATTGGAAATCAAGCATATAAATTAATCAACTGTACCTCTATAGGCCTGAGAATAAACCTGGAAAAATTAATTCTGCATCTTCTGCATGCGTCCGATAGGCTAAACTTTAGATTAACCAACTTTAGTTTTGCATCATCTGCGCATGCTAATGCTACTGCGTCCAACAAATTTCTAAAACAAGATGTCCGCCCAAGACTGAGATGGAATAGAGCGTTGCGATGCTAGCAGTGGATCTCGAAAGAATCAGACGGTTTTTAGCCTACACTTATTTATCAGCCATGCTTTACTTACTCAAAAATTATATTCACAATGCAGATCGAGTCGAGTCGTTCGTTCTCTGTGGTTGGTCCAAATCGTCCAACAACCTTGAACGGGCTTTCATTCATTTTAGGCTATTTGGTTCTTGTCAGTTTCACCCCCCCCCCCCAACAAATAATTTTTTTCTTATGAGTCGGTTTCGAAATTGCTAAGAAGAAATATATAGCGTTAGGGTCGGTTGGTCGGTTAGGACTCAGGTTAGGCGTCGTGAGGGTCGGATAAGGTTAGGGAAAGGTTACTCCAGTCATTCTCGCTGAAACTGAAGCTGGGTTGGTGAACAACGATTTTAAATTAAATTGAAGTTATTGATGAAAAATATTTGCTGGCGAAATAAAAGAGGGATTTATCAAGCAAATTCTTGCCCAAACAGAAGCTGGCTCGATGAAAATGATTCTCGCCAAAGGCCAAAACTAGAAGTTGGATTTATTAAAAATAACGCTGCAACGTCAGGCCTAGGCTACTTTTTGGGGTCGTGAAACTGACAAGTAGGCTACCCTTCTATTGACTACGCGACACCTCCCAAACTGTTATCAATTTCACAAACTGTTGAAGGCTGGCTTTTTTCGCTCGGTCTCGATCGGTGGTGCCTCTGAGTAAGGAGCCAGAAGGGGCGCCATATAAATTCTGATAGATTGATTTATCTATTGATTGATAGGAAAGCTATTAAGAAACGACTAGGCCTAACCTAAGTGATAGGCCTAAGGCTTCTTTTATTTAGGCTAGTTTATTCATTGTCTTTAGGCCTATAATAGATTTTGTAAAGAGCTATTCAACCAAAACAACGAGTTCTTTATTTTGCATTTGAAAGTCGGAGTGACATTAAGAGCTGGAATGAGTGCAAAACGATAGCCTCGGCTACTGCATGCAAATCAGAGCGAACGCTCTGGTAGAAGCCCTTTGCCTTGGTCGATGCGCCGCCACAATTATGACAGAATGTTTGCCCTGACAAGAAATAATTTGGGGCATAAAATAGCTTTTGCATTGTTTACTTGCAGGCCTACAAGTGCCTTGGCTATAAAGTTCAAAAAAATTCTGTCCATGACTCCAATATTCAATGTAGGCTATTCATAAACTGTAAACGTTGTAGGCCTAACCTATTTGGTGTTACGACAACTGGTCTACAGACAACTCGTCTAACGACAAGTGGTCTACAGACATTATGATTATTCATTCATTCATTCATTCATTCCGAAAACTTATATAGCGCCTCTTCAAGAAGTCTACTCAGAGGCGCTCCCAGCCCAGCCACGGCTAAAAAAATAGGTCTTAAGTAACTTGTAGAAGGCAGGCAAATTATTCCGAGGTAGCGAGCGTAGCGCAAGCGGGAGCCCATTCCATGTGGACGGGCCAACAACCGAGAAGGCTCTACGCTGCCTGGTAGCAGAGCGGGTTCGAGGGACCAGCAGCTCCCCATTGGCCGAAGAGCGTAAAGCTCGACGGGAGGCTATGTCGGAGACAGGGCGACAAAGATCAGATAAGTAGGACGGAGCACAGCCAGTGAGGCACCGCCAGACAAGTGCTGCTATTCTGTATGAGATGCGCTGCGAGACAGGAAGCCAGTGCAGAACATCACGCATGTAAGCAGAGACCGGGGCAAATTTTGGAATATGACCAATAAGCCGAGCAGCAGAGCGCATGACCCGGCCAAGACGCCCTATTAAACTAGATGGGTGACCAACAAGAACTGAGCAGCAATGATCAATTCTGCTGGTTACAAACGCGTGAACAAGGACCACAGCAGCATCGTGAGATAGAGACCGCAGGACAACACGCAACTGGCGGAGCTGGTAATAACAGCTTCGCGTTACTAGGTTAACATGCTGTGAGAGACTAAGTTCTTGGTCAATTGTCACTCCGATTATATAGTGTTTTTGTACATTGTTCACTTTTAAAATGCACATTTCATGTTATCGCGTAATGTAGGCCTATAACATGTGCAAGTTATTTTGGGGAACAATTATAAAATTTGATTTAAATACAAAGGGATAGCAATTCGACACTTAAGTTCTTCAGTACATTCACATCCGAAACCCGTAGGCCTAGACTACTCGCCTAGTCCTAATAATGAGAGCCTGTGCTGATACGCTCATCTGGAAGAGCTGTGGTGTAGGATGGATACTAGACCTATAATGTTGCAATGACCAACAAAGCGACCAATTCACTGTCGGATTTAGTTGGTGATAAAGGAAAATGGATTTAACAGAATTGCATGTTTCTCTGTTGGCAGCAGGACTTCCCTTTTCCACCATAAACTTAATTCCTTACTCCTCGCAGAAGCCCAAAGGGCTGAGGCAAATTTATTTGTATTATCGCAGTAGATAAAATGTTAACAATAGCAGAACACCTTCAGTGAACAACTTGAATGACAAAAGTAGGCCTATTCGAATTCACTGGACATCTGTGACAAAGACAACCAAGATTTCAAAGCAAATGCTAAAGATTAACTACAGAACAATAATTATTGGCAAGTATTCACAAGAAAAATCACTGTTGTTTAAAAGTAGCTAAAGCACAACCTTGTCAAAGTGCAGCAAGTGCAAATGCTATTGCAAACTATGGAAAAATACCACGTAGGCTATTAATAGCCTATACATGTTTAAATTCTGTGATCAAGAAAAACAACAAAGACATATCTTGCACAGGTCAACAAATGTGTCATTCTGACAGACATCATCGTGTTGATAACAATGTTCCAGAAATTCTTTTTCCACTTCAAACATTTCGTTGCATATTCCACAACCATAAGGACTCAATGTGCAACTAGTTTCATTACCACATAGGCCTATCATTGGTTGACTGTGAAAAAATTTGTCACCTGGACTTTCCACCTCGGTCTTTAGAAAGCAAGGCAGAGATTCCATTACAGAAAGCTCTTTTTCGCGATCACTGTAGACATCTTCAGTTGATAGAGTGTCCATTTTGGTTGGACTGCTTTTCTCGCATCTCTCAGTAATGCTAACATCTTTTGTGCTTGCTTTAAACCTGAGTAAATTAAGTTTTAGCATGATAGGATCTCTATTATTTTCTAAGAAATTCAATTCACTTGTGTGCTGCGACAAGTGATTCTTCAGCAAGTAATCAAACTCAAATGTTTTGCTACACAAGAGACATGAATGGACAGAATTCCTTGCATAGATTGCAGTTGCATCTGATTTTAGATGTGTAGCTTTATATTCTTCCGATTTGAGTGGTTTTTCTAGGGTGTGAATTCTTTCATGATATCGCATAGAGCCTTTTTGTGCAAGAGGTTTCTCAAATAATTCACACATGTGTGGTTTTTCAACAGTGCAAGGTGTTGTGTGGCAATTCAATGCATCCTCGTCTCCATGAGTTCTCTGGCATAAACTACATATTGTGTTTGGATTTTCCCCCAAATGAATTTTTGTATGGTTATTCAGAGCATCTTTCCATGCAAATGCTGTGCCACATATATTGCACATGTATGGCTTTTCTCCAGTGTGGACTCGTGAATGCTGTTTCATAGAAAATGATTTGTGACATAAGTTGCATTCACCTGGTTTTTCTTTCCTGTGAATTCTTTTGTGCTGTGCTAAAACACTGCTCTGAACAAACGTTTTGTAACATTTATCACACTGGTATGGCCTTTCTCCGATGTGAATTCTTTTATGGCATTCGAAATTACGCTTTTGTGCAAATTTTTTCTCACATAAATTGCACTTGTAAGGTTTTTCTCCATGCTGTGTACTCGTATAAAAATTTGAATATCTCTGTTCAAATTCTTTGCAATCTAAATTGCAGTTGTATGGGTTTTCTCCAGTGTGTGTTTTTGCATGACGCACCAGGAAATAATAGCTTGAAAATATTTTGTGACAAAGGTTGCACTTGTACAGTTTATCTACAGTAGACATTTTTCCGATTTTCCGATACGAACTCTGAAACTCGAATTTCTTTGGTTGTGAAATCCTCCATCCATCGTATGACCTTCAACAGTGTGAGCATGTTTATATATAATAATTAGTGTCTTACTGTTTAAATAAAAAATTTTTTATTAAGTCTACCAACACCGGAATGCCATAAAAGAATTCACATAGGAGAAAGGCCATACCAGTGCGATAAATGTTACAACATGAGCAGGGAAACAAAGAAAAGACTGGTAAGAGCACTTATCTTCCCAGTGGTCCTGTATGGATGCGAGACATGGACAAAGACACGGGATATGGAAAAGAAAATCAACACGTGTGAGATGTGAATTTGGAGAAAGATGCTAAGAATTTCATGGACGGAGAAGAGAACTAACGAATCGGTGCGCGAGGAGCTCGGAATAGAGAGGGAGGAGACACTGCAGCAAACAGCAACTTGGAGGAAATTGAGCTACTTCGGCCATGTGATGAGATCTAACGGTTTGGAAAAGGAGCTGATGACGGCATGCGGTGAGGGAAGGAGAAGATGCGGAAGACCAAGGAAGAAATGGTTGAATGAGGTACAGGAAAAGTCTGGCATGAGACTGGAGGAGCTAAGAGAGGCGACTAGGGAGAGGATCAACTGGAGAGGATACAACAGGGCTTTCGCCAGAGCTCCAGAAGCTGACGGCACCAGGTGACCAGGTGAACACTGCAAAATTTCAAGTATGTAACTGCAATTGCTTTTTAATTGCATTGATATCTTGCGGTACTCTATCGTTTTAACGTAAGAAATTAATGCATGGGATTTAGCATTTATGGCACATAAGCTGGATTGAGGAAACGAATTCTAAGCAAATAGAAGTCTGATTTATAAATTTTTACCTCAATAGAAGTGGGTTTTATGAAAACTTTAGGGCTGATATTGGAGCTGGATTGAAGAAAAATAATTGTTATTTAAACAGAAATCGGATTGAAAAATTTCTTGATGAAATAGAAGCTGGATTGATTAAATCAATTCTTTGGTAAATAGCTGTCTGAGTGAAGAGAGTGATACATGCCAAAAAAGAAGCCGGATTGATGAAAAAAACCCTGCCGTGCCAATCAAAGATTTAGGGCTTAGTATAACTCATTAAGCAAAAACGATAGATAACCTTTTGCTTCTTAATCGTAATCGTAATCTCCAAATTTCTAAAGCGCTACTCGAAAGCCAAGCGCTGGGCACCAGCTTATTCACGAGCGCTGCATTGAGTCAGAAGGGTTGTCCCGACTTGTCCGTGAGAGTAGTCCGTGGTGGTCCGGGTCGAGTTACCTTTTATAACTCTCTTAACTTTTATACAGCTTGTAGGCCCCTATTTCAGATTTTATTTATTCATACTATGTTACAAATAATGTCTAGCCTAGGCCTACACATCCAGTGTATGCATAGTATAGTATAGTCCCAAATTATAAAATTACAGAAATCGATAGGCTATCTTCTGAGAAGGCTTTAAACATGATGTGTGGTGAAATAGAAGCTGGATAAACGGCATTCCAGCTGAAATGGAAGCCGGATGCATGCTGAAATACATCACTGAAATCAACAATCCAGTTTCCATTTCTCAAGTTTAATTTTCGTCAATCCAGTTTCTATTTCACCTATACCTATATAAGGAACCTTCATCCAGCATCCATTTCGCAAGCGTTTTAATTAATCCATATTTTATTTAACTTTTATGTCCATCATCCAGGTTCTATTTCTCAACCGTTCAATTCATCAATCCAGCTACTATTTCAGATCTAAAAATACGTTAATCCAGCTTATATTTCACTTGCGTTTTTTCAACAATTCACCTTCACCTGTAAAAGGTCTTCATCCAGCTTCCATTTCTCAATTGCTTTCTCATTATTCCGGCTTCTATTTTGGTGGACCAGCTGGTCGTTTTATAAGTGTGGAGTGCAAAAGAAACCGTTTTTATGCGCCCATCCAATACACCGCACTAAATAGCGACACATCATGTTGATTTACTTAATGTTATAATTTGGGACCGCCGTTCCCAGGTATTCCTAATTCTAAACCTATTTCAATTAAAGCCATAGGTAGGCCTAATGCTTTTAACTCATTCGATTTCAGTAGTAGGTCTACATGTATATTTTTAAATTCTGAATCCAAGATTTTCATTCTTCAGTGAGAGGTGAGTGGATTCAATTTGAAACCCAATGTGTACGGGAATTTTGTTTGATGTTAGCAGATAATAAGCTTATTTAAGAGCAGACAAGTAGGCAATGACACGTAAGTTATTCGTCAAAACACACGTTTATCAAAATTAATATATAAACCGGCATTCACAAATGTTTCATAAATTTGCAATGACACGTACGTTATTCGGCAAAACACACGTTTACCAAACATATAAACCGATAGTACCTGTAGGTCTTGTAACAAAACTGGTAAAATGAAATAAATTTTGCATCTGCGTCCGATAACCGTAATAAAACAAAATGTCCGCCAAAGACTCAAATAGAATAGAGTGATGCGATACTAGCAGATGGCGCTGCATGGTGGGTCTAGCCATTGATATGTATTAAGTTTACTGGATAGCAAAGCTTCGGATATTGGCCGATGGCGAATCACACGTGACTTCCTGTCAGGGAGGCGAGTGCTTGTTCATAACATAATGTAAGTCCATGTTGAGGAATGAATCTGGGGTAAACGTGTAGTTTAGCGTAATTAATTATGTTCACGCTTATAATGGCACAAAAAGCGTCTTAAAATATTTCTGTCAACGTGCTGTTGCCAAAGTGATGTATGATTATACTTCGAATATCTGAAAAAGAAGGATTTCGATCGAAAGATTGTAATATTTTGTCGTAACAAACCGCCGATCCAAGTTGTTGTTCAACTGCGACCCTTTCCGGAAGTGGCATGCGGCAAGCAAAAATTATTAAGTAAGTAAGTAAAAGTCCAGCTTTTTCAATTGCATCAGTTGTTTTATGTATCCAACTTCTGTTTCAATAATAACTATTTTTCATCAATCCAGCCCAATTTCAGCTTGCTTATTTTTATTACCCCAGCTTCTATTTCTCGCCAGTTATTTTCGTCAATCCAGCTTCTCTTTGAGATATGAAAATAACCTCATCCAACTTCCATTTCTTAAGCGGTTTTTCATCAATCCGGCTTCTATAGGGTGTCTCGATAGGTCGTGAACGATTTTGAATGCAGATAAATATATGTTATACACAATATAATGTGGAAAGTTTTATACTGGCGGATAAGTTATTCAAATGAAAATGTTTATATAAAAAAAACTAGATCACTATCTCACTTAATAAAATTGTAGCGCCAATATCCGTGACGTCATCAAATTCGTGCCAAATAAACGTCCAGTTAAGCCGCAAACAAAATTGTACGACCATCATTGTTATTCCACGCATAATTAATTAATACAAATTATCATTTAGTATTTAATAATGTTTCCTTTACTCTTTATTACAGCCTCAAGTCGACTAGTTATCGAGCAAATAGATTTTTCAGAGTTGTCAGAGGTAGGCCTATTGATGTCCATGCCTTACAAAGCCGACGTTTTAAGGTCGTTTGGGCTTCAGTGTCGGCATAAACAGTTGCCGCCATAATACTCCAAACATTTTTCATTGGTGACAATCCGGCGAATAAGGCGGCCAGTCCCTCGGTGAGATGTAGGCTATCCATTGATATTCTTGTTCAACCATTCGACTGAGGCCTTTGCTGTGTGTGCACGTGCACCGTCTTGTTGAAATAATCCTTCGCCGTTATTACGAAACATTTTTGTGGCTGTGAACTGAGCGCATAGGCTACTCCACTTCGCTGGAATGCGGGTTTGACCTCTTTCTCCTGTATCTCATTGATGTAATAATTACGTCGAAGTGACTGAAGTTTTGTTTGGAATGATATGAGGTTTGTTAATCCAAATGTTTATGCCGGACCCGAACTCCAGACACTGAACACCTTAAAACGTCGGCTACGTAAGGCATGGACATCGATAGGCCTAACCTACCTCTGACTGTCTGACAACTCTGAAAAATCTATTTGGCTCGATGACTAATCGACTTGATGCTGTAATAAGGAGTAGCCTAAAGGAAACATTATTAAATACTAAATGATAATTTGTATTAATTAATTATGCGTGGATTAACAATGATGGTCGTACACTTATGTTTGCGGCTTAACTGGACGTTTATTTGGAACGAATTTGATGACGTCACGGAAATTGGTGCTACAATTTTATTAAGTGAGATAGTGATCTAATTTTTTTATATGAACATTTTCATTTCAATAACCTATCCGCCAGTATAAAACTTTCCACATTATATTGTGTATAACATATATTTATCTGCATTCAAAATCGTTCACGACCTATCGAGACACCCTATATTTCAGATCTAGAAATTAATGCCTTCTTCCAGCTTCCATTTCTCATTTTGAACTTAGGACCGAAGTTTTGACGTTCACGTGATTTATAGTCGCATATAGCGTACGTCTATGGTTTGAGCGCGTACCCCAACTTCCGGTCATATGTTGCGGTTCAATGGCGATTCGAACGGCGATTTCGCATGAGAAATGTGACATTTTAAAAACATATTTTCTGTCAATATTCGTATTCTTACGAAATTTGAAGTGTGCTGTTAGATGAGTTAGACCATTGCAAGTCATTGGGAATAATTTACGGCGCTTTTTGTGTCGTTAAAACCGCGAAAATTAATTACGCTAAACTACACGTTCACCGAAATCTGGTCACTGGCCACGGAATACAGTTAAGTTGATTGTTTTGTAACTTTGTATGTCACTCAACTCAAAAGCCCTACGCTGGTTTAAACAGCTGTTATCATTGCTGGGAATTTTGCGGTTTAAAGCGAAGAGTTGTGCCGCCTATCCTTAGCTACGGTTTAGGCTACCTCCAAGAACCCTGGGATTTGCCTCAGAGAATCCTGGGATTTGCTCTAATATTATTATTGACTTTGTCCCAAGGAATCCTGGGATGGTTCCACGACAACTGGTCTACCGACAACTCGTCTAACGACAACTCGTCTCCGGACAATTGGTCTAACGACAACTGGTCTACTGACGAATAGCATTGATGAAATAGAAGCTGGATTTACGAAAATGGGTTTTTAGCT
Source organism: Lumbricus rubellus (assembly GCA_945859605.1). Classification (NCBI taxonomy): domain Eukaryota; kingdom Metazoa; phylum Annelida; class Clitellata; order Crassiclitellata; family Lumbricidae; genus Lumbricus; species Lumbricus rubellus. The sequence goes on from OX243825.1 coordinate 27,568,969, forward strand.
TAAATGGAAGCTGGATTGATGATTTTCATTTATGTATTCCAACATGCACCCATTTCTACTTCAAATCTAAAAACACGTTCATCCAGCTTCTATTTCTCGCCTGTTATTTTCGTCAATCCAGCTTCTATTTCAGATATAAAAATACCCTCATCCAGCTTCCATTGCTTCTATTTCATCTGTAAAAGAACCATCATCCAGATTTCGTTTCTCTTGCGTTTTTTCATCAATCCAACCTCCACGTCACCTCTAAAAACTGTCATCCAGCTTCCATTTCTCAAACGCTGAATCAGTTGTCAGTAGACCAGTTGTCGTTAGACGAATTGTCCGGAGACCACTTGTCGTTAGACGAGTTGTCGGTAGACGAGTTGTCGTGACACCCCTGGGATATCCCTGAGTGAGCGATAACCTGAACTTTCCAAGCCATCCAGTAACTATAATAGCTATAATACATGGTATCAATGGATCTAGCTACCATGTAGACTACTTACAGGAGCTCCGCTCTCCCACCGATGTCCAGCGGCGATCTAACCTCCGATCGGCTGAGCTCTCGACCCTTCGCTCTGGAAATGCTATAGGTCTAATCCAGCGGTGCTCTTTCTCAGTGGCTGAAGTAGCATGGCCCTAGATTCCTAGAACCTCGAATCGGGACAGAAGAGCCAAACAAGCAACGTATATAGTGGAGACGCGGAAGAGAAAGACATTGAAAAAACTGGGTGGAGAATGTAGACTAGGTCTATGAGAGGATTTGCGATGTAGGCTATCATGCATGGCCTGGAGAAGACGTGGAACGACGCTGCTGAGAATGAGATGGCAGTGGACAGAGAGGAATGGAGAAATTGTGCTACCAATGTGAAGCTCTGCAACGGATTCGAAGGACTTAGTAGGCCTACGTAAGACCAGGTTGAATTGCCGTTGGGGTTAGGAGTTGAGCTTTTAGTCTTTCTAAGGCCCTTAGCCTATAGTAGGCCTATAAAGTCTGCCATCCACACCCAAACTCCACGCAGATCATAGTCCAACCCAGTTATTTTTCCATAATACTCATACGAATAGGGCCTATAATAGGCCTACAGGCCCTACAGGGTAAGACAAATGTCGATTCGTTGAATAGGCCTATGACATGTTTTGTGTGTCCTAACTCCGGTTTACTATCATTTGGTCGAAAGTCATTTGATCGAAATCATTTGGTCGAAAGCATTTGGTCGACGCTGAAAAAATCGAACGATCAAAAAGTCGAATGATCGTTTGGTCGACAATCAAAAAGTCGAACGATCAACAGATCGACATTAAAAATGGAGCATGTTTAAAACAATTAAGACGATTTTACTACAAGTGCGCACACTCAAACATACATACACACACTCCGACACACACTCACACACACACTTGAACCCTGATCAGTCTGTGAGAGAGGGAGGTTGTGAACTACGGAAAGTGATATGAAAACAAAATTAATTAGCCAATAAAGCAAGGAGAGTGTATAGGCCTAACGGACTGTAAGACGAAAGGTGCGAAATTTGCCAATGCATCGGAACGATGAAGAGGTCGAAGTTATTAGGCCTAATAGACCGCAACTGAACAGGTCAAAAGGAATGTGTGAAGAAGGTGCGAAATTTTACATAGCGTCGAAAAACATTTCCGTCTGCAGAGTCGTTGCTGAGTATGGAAAGCGCCTGAATATGGACTATTTGAGGGGAATTTCTCACAACCTTGAGTTGCAAGCATAGGCTAATTTTTATATGGATAATCTTTATATAATGACGCTATAGGTGTATAAAACTAGCCTTAGCATTGAATTAGCATTGAATTAGCATACAAATGAAAAAACTTGTAGGCCTAGTAAAATCATCGGAATTCGATTATGCTTCATTTTTAATGTCGATCTCTTGATTGTCGATCTGTCGATCGTTCGACTTTTTGATTGTCGACCAAACGATCATTCGACTTTTTGAACGTTCGATTTTTTCATCGTCGACCAAATGATTTCGACCAAATGACTTTCGACCAAATGATAGGGTACCCCTAACTCCTAGCAAAAAATTAGGCCTAGGTCCTACTTAATCAATCGCAGCTGGAGATTTCCGATCACATCTAGGCTACAACTAGCTGGCTGAATTTCTGAAAGATCGAACGCACCTGACTCATTATGCTGTTCAGACATCAACAGTCAAGGGCTTCCATTCACGCCACTAGCGTAGTTCAAGGTCATGAATTGGCCCATTATCGTAGGCTAGGCATAATAAGCTTATTATTAGCCTAGGCTACATCGTTGGTGCCATGGACTTGGATTCGCTACACGCTTAGCCTATACAGCCTAACAAGATAAAAAAAACATGCATAATTTCATGATACTTTTTATTTCATCAATTGATAGGAGCCTCAACACGGAGCACATATCAGGAGTAGCCTACTGTAGGCCCAAGTGGATCATGTATCTGAATGTGCCGAGCGAGGCAACCTTCACCACGGCGACACTAATATCTCCTAAATGGCAAGGTCGTTACACAGCAATAATCATGTGTGTAAACTTGCCCACTTTGGTCGCAATAAAGTGACACTCGGTTACTAAAGTAGGCCTACAAGGGATATAACCGAAATTTGTTTTCAAAAGAACACTGGAACTAAAAGAAGAAAGCGAAATGTTTCATTACACCAACAATACAGCCTGAATCTATAGAACTATATTTTCACTAAAATCGCTGTCAGAGCTAAAGAAGACATGTACAAAATAGTAGTTTTTACAAAAGTCAGCAAACAAAAACAGAACAGCTTTAACGAGCCACTTGAATTGCAAGGCACTTGAAAACACTATAGCTATCTGCCTGCAAAGATAAAAAATGCAACTTGGCCATAAGCTTAAAATTTTTTAATACGCCAGTATTATTAAGCAGGCTAATAACAAGAGAGAAAAAAAACAGTTGCTTAAAAGGAACAGTTGTCAAAGTTTATGAAGTGCCAATGTTCCGACGTACTGTGTAAAGAAATACCACATGTATAATAACGGTACATTTAAAGTTGTGTTCAATAAAAACAACATATACATGTTTTGCACAGGTCAACAAATGTGTCATTCTGACAGACATCATGGTGCTGATAACAATGTTCCAGAAATTCTTTTTCCACTTCAAATATTTCGTTGCATATTCCACAACCATAAGGGCTCAATGTGCAACTAATTTCATTGTCACATATCATTGGTTGACCTTGAAGTAATAATTTGTCACACTGAATTTGCATCTCAGTCTTTAGAGAAAAAGGCAAAGATTCCTGAAATAGTTCACACCCATGTGGTTTTTCTTCAGTACAGGGACTTGTGTGGCATTGTGAAGCATCATCACCTGCATGAGCTTTCTGACATAAATCACATTTGTGGGCAAATTTCTTGTCACATAAATTGCGCTTGTATGGCTTCTCTCCACTGTGGGTTCTTTTATGCTGTTCCAGATAATAGTTCCCTAAAAATGACTTATCACAAAAGTTGCACTTGTATGGCTTCTCTCTAGTATGGGTTCTTTTGTGCTGTTCCAGAGAATAGTTCCATGAAAATGACTTATCACAAAAGTTGCACTTGTATGGCCTTGTCCTAGTGTGGGTCTGCAAATGGTGTGCCAGATGCGAGTTCTTTGAAAATGACTTGTGACATAAGTTGCATTCATATGGTTTTTCATTGCTGTGAGTTCTTTTATGCTGTTCGAAAAGACTGCTCTGAACAAACGCTTTGTAACATATATCGCACTGGTATGGCCTTTCTTCAGTGTGGCTTCTCATATGGCCGTCCAGACTACGTTTTTGTGTAAATGTTTTCTCACATATATTGCACTTGTATGGCCTTTCTCCAGTGTGAGTTCTTCTGTGAACTTCCAGACTATGTTTTTTCACAAATTTTTTCTCACAGTAATTGCAGTTATATGGTTTTTCGCCGGTGTGGACTCTTTTGTGATAATTTAAATGATTCCATTGCGCAAATGATCTGTAACATAAATCGCACCTATACGGTTTTTCTCCAGTGTGTGCTCTTGTATGGCAGTTCAGGCTTTGTTTTCTTAAAAATGTTTTCTCACATAAAGTACACTTGTATGGCTTTTCTCCAGTATGGGTTCTTTTGTGCCGTTTCAGATGACCATTCCTTGAAAATGACTTGTCACATAACTTGCACCTGTACGGTTTCTCTCCAGTGTGTGTCTGGAAATGCTGTTCCAGATAATAGGTCTTTGAAAATGATTTGTGACATATGTGGCACTCATATGGGTTTTCTTTGAAGTGAGTTCTTTTATGCTTTACTAAAATAGTGCTCTGAACAAATGCTTTGTAACATATATCGCACTGGTATGGCCTTTCTCCAGTGTGACTTCTCATATGGCCATCCAGATTATGTTTATGTGTAAATGTTTTCTCACATATATTGCACTGGTATGGCCTTTCTCCAGTATGCGTTCTTGTATGTGATCTTAGAGTTGATTTATGTGCAAATGCTTTGCAACATAAATTGCACTTGTACGGTTTTTCTCCAGTATGCGTTCTTGTATGTGATCTTAGAGTTGATTTATATGCAAATGCTTTGCAACATAAATTGCACTTGTACGGTTTTTCTCCAGTATGCAACATTAGTGTATGAGAATTTAGATGAACTCTTTGAGAAAAAGCTTTGTTACAATAGTTGCAACTGTATGGTTTTTCTCCAGTGTGGGTTCTTACATGACGAACCACTAAAAAATTGCTTGAAAATGTCTTGTGACAAAAGTTGCACTCGTGTAGTTTATCTGGAGTAATGATTCTTCGGATAAGAACTCTGAAATTCGTACTTTGTGTAAATGCTTTGACACAAAATTCACAATTGCATAACATTTCTCGGTTTTGAAATCCTCCGTCCATTGTCTGATCTTCAACAGTTTGAAAATTTGTATATAAATATATGTATATGTATATATATATATTATAATTAGTGTTGAACTTATACTGTTTAAATAATTGCTGTTTAGCCCGCAAACAGTGCAAAATTGCAAGCATGTATTAATTTTTTTTAATTGCATCATTGATATCTTGCTTCCTAGCTTTGATACAAGTTCTTGGGTAAACGTGTATTTTAGTATCCTAAATTATTTTCACGCTTATAATGATTCAAAATCGCATCAAATTATTCCTAACAGCGTATATTTGACCAACTCATGGAACCGAATACTTAGCATTTGTTAGGAGCAAGAATATTGACATAAAATGAGCTTTTAAAATGTCACATTTCCCATGCGAAATCGCCGTTCGAATCGCCAATGAACCACAACATATGACCGGAAGTTGGGGTACGCGCCCAAAACATCGACGTGTACGTCAAAAACTTCGATCATAAGTTCAAAATGATAAATGGAAGCTGGATGAAGGTATTTATAGATCTGAAGTAGAAGCCGGATTAATGAAAAACGCTTAAGTAATGGAAGCTGGATGATGGTATTTTTATATCTGAAATAGAAGCTGGGTTGAAGAAAATAACGGGCGAGAAATAGAAGCTGGGTTAATGAAAATATTCTAGCTAAAATTGGAGGTGGATTGATGAAAAATAATTGTTTTTGAAACAAAAGTTGGATTTATAAATCAACTGTTGCAAATGAAAAGCTGGACTTTTACTTACTTACTTATTTTATTTTTGCGTGCTGCCTTATTGCACACTTGCCGCCCGCAACTTCCGGAAAGGGTCATAATTGAATAACAACTTCGTTTGGCGGTTTGTTATGACCAAATATTACAATTTTTCAATCGATTTCCTTCTTTTTAAAAAATTCCAAGTATAATAATACATCAGTTAGGCAATAGCACTTTGGCATAAATATTTTAAGACTCTTTTTGTGCCATTATAAGCGTGAAAATAATTTAGGATACTAAAATACACGTTTACCTCTTATTTGCTGACGAAATAGAAGCGGGATTTATCAAACTAATTTTTGCCTACACGGAAGCTGGATCGATGAAAAGGATTCTCGCCAAACTAGGAGTTGGATTGATTAAAAATAACAATGCTGCAGCGAGCGAATAATTTACCATACTAAAATACACGTTTACCGCATTATTTTCACCAATGACATGCCACTTCTACTCAAGAAGAAATATTCTCATTAATACGACTCGTAAGTTTGGGCCTGATTAGCAAGAATTCTTATCGTCAATTCAATTTGCATTCGACCAACTTTGAAACTTAGCCTATACGTTTTCAGGTAGGGCCTACCGTAAGCTAGCAGTATCTAGAGTTTACGTTTTAAAATTATTCCCTGATGTCAATACAAAATAGAAGTTAGATTGGTGAAAATGATTGCGTGAACAAATGTAAATTGAATAGGTGAAATAAGTATACTGAACATTAGCTAAAATAGAGGATGGATTGATAAAAATAGGTGTCTCTTAATTTTTATGGGGCTGCAACGAAAATAAAATATGCCCCAGGTCTAGGCAGAAATAACCTTTTGCCTAATATAAATAATCCTATAATTAAATATATGAACGAGCTATACCTGTAGGGTTAAGAACAAAACTGGTAAAATTTATTTCTTCATCTTCTGCGTCCGACAAGTTGCGACAACATATTTGAAACAAGATGTCCGCCAAAAAGTGTTGCCACTGAGGTTTCAGAAAAATGACCCAGACTTCCGTCTGAAAACCCAGACTTTTAGAAAAGTCTATTAGAAACGCATGATGTGACATACGTGTACAACCATAGAGATGTACGCTATATATATAAAATATATAGGCTAGAGAGAATATGGCCTATCTCCTCTGCATAAAAAAGTGAAGTCATCAACGACCTTAATATATATTTAACGGTAATCACGCCAGTGACGTCACAAGCCATGTTAGTTTTAAATTTTTTACTTTTCCAGCTGTTGGAAGGTGTAAGACTGTGATTGGTCGGCACGATTACTGTCGATTAGACGTGATTTGATTGGCCGGCACGATTACAGAAGCGACATCAATATGACGGCGTGATATTCCCTCTAGCCTTATATTTTAATACATCTCTATGTGTACAACACTGTACATTGTAGAACGTCGTGAATAATAATAGTAGGCCTAATAAAACGCACAAATTAAAAATACAAGCTAAATAAAAATTATAGTAATTATACTAATATAAGCTTATTAAGTTAGGCCTACATTGTGGGTCGCGGTGGTGTAGTGAGTAGGCCTAGGCTATGTTCGTTATTTTGCAGCCAGAGAGTTGCACGTTCAAATCCACCTCAAATCGCCCCAAAAGGACCTTGCGCAAGTCCTTCACTCGCAATTGATAATATAGGCCTATATTAGTTTAATTTAAAATTAGGCAATTTCTGGTGACACACCGCACCCGGTTAGCCTACACGTGAAAATGCGCTTTGGCCTGAAAATCCAATGAAGTGTCCGCGCTGTAGTCGGGAGCACCTCTAAGTAGGCCTAGAGAGCGTCAAGATGCGTTATAACAAGTGCACCTACTAACAAACATTAGGCCATTTTAGCAATAGTTATGTAACATTTGGTTGCTTTCATGTTTGGAAAGATAAAGCGACAGATTACCTTAATTATTAATATTTTATTCTTGGTCAAGCCCTAGCACAGTTTAAATAATCAGCTGTGGCCCTAGCAAACCCAATTTCATTCGATCGTCAAACGAAGCGTTGAAACATTTTATTCGCCAGAGGACTCGCGCATCATTAATGAAATCCGACTTATAATTTCAGCATATACTTTTTAATCAAGGCCATTTGTAGAACTCGACATTACTAACAGCACTGCTTGTTTCTAATTCTTTAACTTGTACTCAAGATTGTGTAAGTTTACATCGTGGAATGACCAAAATATCGTAAAATGAGTAGGCCGCACGGTTCTCATTTAGGTATTAGGCTAGGCTAAACCTTCTGATTTGCGAAATAAAATCACTTTCACCAGTTGTTGGAACTGGTTTTACGTTAGGAGGCACGCCTCGTTGGGCGTACTTCTTGGTCTTTGAGGGTATGACTCGGTTTTGTTGAAAACTTCTCTCTAAATGGAAGTCGGATTGATGAATATATTTTTGCCAAAATAAAAGTCGGATCGATGAAAAGATTCTGGATAAAAGTGGAGCTGGATAAAACAGTACGTGCTATTAAAATATAAACGGCACTGGTAAAAAAGTTGTTACTCAAATAGAAGCTGGATTGATGAAAAGGATTCTTGCCAAAATATAAGTCGGACTGATGACAAATAATTATGCTGTGCCCATTAATTTATTTAGATCGCTAAATCAACCTGGAACAGCCGAGTCATACCACTTTGAGTCGCCGATTTGCGTAATGGGTAAACATGATTATAATGTTCTGCACGCTTTCGCCGTGAATTGTTTTTAAGATATCGACACCGGTGTGGCATTGCATTCTTGGTTTGCCACTTGCCTAACTCAGAGTTTTGCCACTTTCACACCTGATATCCAAGCCCGCCATTCACTTCACTCCTCTACGCAGTGGGGGGGGGGGGGGGGCATTAAACCCCGCGCAAAACCTTGCCGGCCAGGCCCCGGACAAAAGTCCTACCCTGGGAGGGCATAACCCCTCACCCGGGTAGAACATATGTTGCTTTCTCTGTTTCTCGTTCTGATGTCTTAAACGATTTCTCTGTTTTTTTCCTCACTTTTCATGTGTTGTGAGCCTTTACTACTTCAGTTCTTGTTCAGATTAAAAATTTTCTTGATTCATACATCTTCTGAAAATAATACAATGCAGTTTCTCCTAGGGTATTCTTAATTTTTTATATTTATTAGACACCTTGAAACCTACATCCGAATCCATTATAAGTTAAAATGGGTAATATAATCGTTTTAGTTTTAAAAATTAAATTATTCACCATTTCATGGGATATAGCATTGATTCATACAAACATCAAGATTTAAATGTTGCCAAATAGAAGTCGGATTGATGAAAATAATTTTTACTGTAATAGAAGTGGGATTGATGAAAACATTATTGCTGTAATTATAGCTGGATTGATAAAAATAATTATTTAAATAGAAGTTGAATTGATAAAAAAGTTATTGTTGAAATAGAAGCTTTTTGATTAACTGAATTCTGACCTGATTGACAAAAATGATTCATGCCAGAGTAGAAGTGAGGTTGATGATAAATAATTATGATGCACCATGGCAAAAAATTTAGTATACAATTTAATTAGCTAAAAGGATATTCTACCTGGGAATGTAGAAATGTAAGAAATCTTGTAGGGAAATTCATTAAATTAAGAAAGTTTCAGTACCCATGCATGTGCAAATATGATAATTCAAACATGGGTTACAATTTTTTTTATGCACCTATACAAATTGTAACCTGTTAACAGTAACTGTATTTGCATTGACAGGAATAGGAACACGTGGTCACAAGAACACAAAGAACAGTACGCAGGGAGTTTGAGGAAATTCCATGAGTGCTGCCAAAACTCGGTCAACTTGTAGAGTGAATGATGCCAGAAAGTGGACCTCATCCATGGCCTACAGACGAACTAGAAATGTGAAAATAAGAAATGGTCACTGGGTTAGAAAATACTTAAGTCTAAAAAATGATTGTAAACACACTACCCGGTGTAGGATTCAAAATCGGTTGCACATTTAACAATGTACAGTGAATAGAAGTGATTACTTTGCTTGCATTGAATAGAAGTGATTACTTTGCATTGAATAGAAGTGATTACTTTGCATTGAATAGAAGTGATTATTTTGAATCAATGCCAGACTGTGTATCATGAATCAAATACAAGATTTAATCAAGTTGGAACCAACAGATGAGTTGGAACCAACAGATGAGTTGGAACCAACAGATGAATGCAGCAGCAGAATAAATGGCGGAGATATGATAATAAACAAAGATCGATATCCATACAAGTGCAAACTCTGTGAAAAGATTTTCAAAAAACGTTCTACACTAGAATTGCACGTAAGATTTCATACTAGGGATAAACCATGCAAATGTGAAATATGTCACAAATCATTTGCAAGTGCTACTCAACTGAAAGTCCATGCAAATACCCATGCTGGAGAGAGACCATTCGTATGTCATCTATGTCAGAAATCGTTTGCATTGATGTATAACTTGACTCTTCATATGAGATGTCACTCTGAAGATAAACCATTGAAATGTCACCTATGTGACAGATCATTTCGATGGTGGAGTAGTCTCAATGGTCATGTGAGAAACCACAGCGTAGATACGTCCTTCAAATGTCACTTATGCGACAGATCATTTGGATGGAAAGTTAGTCTCAATGTTCATATGAAAACCCACACCAGAGACAAACCATACAAATGCAAGCTGTGTAACATGTCGTTTTCATATTGGAATACTTTGGATGACCACAAGAAGACCCACACTGGAGAAAAGCCATACAAGTGTGAAATATGTGCAAAAGCATTTGCAAGAAAAGAGAAACTAAAATGTCACATACGAACCCACACTGGGGAAAAGCCATACATCTGTGAAGTATGTACGAAAGCATTTGTAAGAAAAGACCATCTTTATAAGCACAAAAGGACCCATACTAAAAAGTCTAAAAAGAAACCATACAAATGTGCGCAATGTGCAAAAGCATTTGCAAGAAGTGATCAATTAACATGGCACACGACAACCCACTCTCCAGAGAATGCACACAAATGCAAGTTCAGTGACAGAACTTTACGAACTACATATTCTCTGAGGAGACATTCAGTTCATGCGAGAGAAAAACAATACGCCTGTAATTATTGTAACAAAGCATTTAAGAAGATTCAAGGTCTTAAAGACCACATCAGATGTCACAGTAGGGACAAACCATACAAATGTGAAATATGCAACAAAGCGTTTGCATCAAAGTATTATGTGCGAACGCATTCAAAAATCCACGACAGGTACAAATGTGATGTATGCAGCAAAGCATTCGATAAGGCTAAACACCTGACCAGTCACGTGGTTAGAGCCCACAGTGAAGAAAGTCAAAATCTGGAATCTACTGAAAATAAGAGACTATCTTTTGCTGATCTTCAGTCTTTCCTAGTGAAACCACACGGATGTGGATTTTGTGATGAATTGTTTAAAACTGAAAAGGAGTTTATGGATCATTGTCTCTACTCGTGTTATTCTTCTGTTACTGATGACTTTGTTGAACTGTTTTAGGATCAACAACTGATTTGGCTTGTTGGTTTGATAATTATCCGTTTTTCTTCTTTGTGCATTATAAAAATTATATAATCTGCAAGTTTTTTCCCCGACACAAGCGATTATTTGCTCTACAGAAGATTAAGTAGTTACTGCTTGAAATCGATTTCATACCGTTTTACATAATTTGTAATACATTAATAATTACATTAATTAATAATTTATAATAATTCGCTTCATTATATGAATAGGAAAAAAATGATTTTTTTAACTGTTACATATTTTGATGATTATTTTGTTGTTTTGAAGATGTTTTAGGTTAAGATGTTCAATTAAATAAAAAAAAGTTCAGGATATTGCTGAGTGAACTTGTGGTGCCATGAATGAAGAACAAGTTATATAATTATCAATCTGGTCTAAATAGTCTAAAAGAGTGATGCAAAAGAGTCAAGAAAAGAAACACATTCACAAGTTACATAGCTGATAAACAATTATACTTCATGTCATTTCTGTGAAAAACTACCTAGCAAGATATGATCACCTAAAAGGCCAGACAAGAAATTCATCACCTCAGAAAAAAAAATGCTGGTGTAGCGATTTCAGATTACCCCTTCACATTAACCCCCGGTAACTTGAAACTGAGTTCATATTACCGGGAAGAAGAAGAACAATGAAACCGATTTCGAATTACGGTACCCTGGGGGAATTTGAAACCGATTTCATACTACCCTATGGTTTCAGGTTACCCCACTCAAAGAGTTATTTAATTGCATCCATTTTGATATTTAGGCCTATCTCATGCATTATGATTAAACACAAAATTTGTGTTTAATGCTGTTGTTGTTATCTGCTTATTTAATAAGCAGATAATAAAAATAAAAAAAATTCACGGCATTTATGTTGTTAATAAATAAAGGTAATAAATGAGACCCATTTGGGATTTTTCATTATTTTTTTCTGAACGAGTAAACACGTTGTGCAATGATGTTTCGATTGTTAGGCCTACAAATAGCATGTTCTGTAGTCCAAACGTTTATTTTTGTCGCTTAAAACCACTTTTTTGTCGGCACAATTTTGTCTACTTAAATGCTGCGAAAACGCGTCTTCAGGATGGTACATAGGCCTATGTGTTTCTAATTATTTTAGTTTACTAGAGAAAGGCTTAATTAACATATAAATAAATTATGTTCCTTGCTTGCTTGTTAGCCTACATGTTTAGGCTAACGACACTGCCATATCAAAGATGATTAGTTTCGCCCTCCTCCTCTATTCAGGCTTGGGACTATGTTTCTTAGACGTGCACGTCCCTATTATAGTGATCACCCATTGCATCCTAGCATCCGTCAATCGTGCAACACGAAGAGCCAGGTTCTTCAACTCTGCAATTAGGCCACGACTCTCGATCTGAGCATCCATGACTTGTTATTGTAGCGAACGTATCGAAGTAGGAATGGAATGAATCATATGTTGAATTGCCAACCAGTGGCGGCGCCAGGATTTCAGGTTTGGGGGGGGCTGAAGCCCTAAGCCCAATTAGAAAATTTTTATGAAGCGCCGAAGGCGCGAAGCTGCGAGTGCCGAAGGCACGAAGCCCATACCGACTAGGGGGTCTGGGGGAGCGTCGTAAGCTTCCCCAGCGGGGTCTGGGGCGGAGCCCCAGCCGCCAACGCATTTTTAGCTCTGTTGACCTCAACTTGAGCCCTTTTTAGGCTCTTTTTGCCAGCTATTTATGAACGAAAAATCATGAAAACTTAAATAAGAAGTCCTTTTGCAGAGTCGCAGACTAGCTACCAGTATAAGAATGTCAAAATTTTATTCCAGAAGAAATGGGCTTAGTCTTTACTATAATCACAGAAGTTAAAAGTTTAGGCCTATATAGCCTAACAAGTTTATAAGTATACTATCATATGGATAGGCCTACTATATAGAAAAACACTAGGGGCATGTCATATATAGGGGTACAACCAGTGGCGGCGCCAGGATTTAAGGTTTGGGGGCTGAAACCCCAAGCCCTTCCTCCTATAGAAACGCAAGTAGAATATTTTCCTTGAGGGCGGTAATTTTGCATGCGCTGGAGACCCGAAGCTGCAAGTGCCGAATGCACGAAGCTCATACCGACTAGGGGGTCTGGGGAGCGTCATAAGCCCCCGCGGGGTCTGGGGCGGAGCCCCAGAAACCAGCGCGTTTTTCGCTGTTGACATCGACAGGAGCACATTTCAGGCTCTAAAGTCATGAAATTTTTTTGATTTTCCACAATGCAATAATAGCATTTTGGGCTGTCATTTTTACTAAATAGCTCATCATTTCAATGCTGAAAGTTGTGGATTATGACTTTAAAAGTGTCCCCGTGTAGGCCATTGTTTAAATTTTTGGGATATCAACACTTTAATGGTAACATTTTAAGCTGTCATCTCAACAAATTTATCATAATTATTTCATTGCTGAAAGAAATGGTTTATGAGTTCAATAATGTTACTCCATGTTGTATAAATTATCGAATTCCACACTGCAAGGGTATACCATTTTTGCTGTCCTCCTAGTAAAAATGTTCATGATGGATAAACAGTAGATAACACTCTAGAAATTTACATTGACATTTTTGAGATATTTTTGAAATATTGGGGAAGCAGCACCTCCGTCTACAATCACAAACTTCGGGGTCTCGTGGACCGTCCCTTTACCCCCAAGTCTCCGCCCATGACTGCTGGTGCTAAATGAACACCCCATTTCCCAATGTGTAGTTGTGTAGGACTACCGGCGTAGCCCCTCAAGAGGCCGGCGGGCCGAACATGGTGCACCTCGTCACGGTCTGTAAGCTTATACGGCGCATTCTATTAGCATAAGCATCGACGCGCTATTGTAGCGAAATTCAAAATTGCTGACCTTGTGAACGTCGGCCCCTTCCTCCGCCAACCCGGACTCAACACCCTTCTCCCGCCAGCCCGGACTCACACCGGTCCGGACCTCAGCTCCCTTTCTCCGCCAGCTCGGACTCACACCGGGCCAAACCTCAGCCCCCTTTCTCCGCCAGCCCGGACTCAACACCCTTCTCCCGCCAGCCCGGACTCACACCGTTCCGGACCTCAGCCCCCTTTCTCCGCCAGCTCGGACTCACACCGAGCCAAACCTCAGCTCCTTTCTCCACCAGCCCGGACTCACACCGGTCAAGACCTCAGCCCCATTTTCCCGCCAGCTCGGACTCACACCGGGCCAAACCTCAGCCCCCTTCCACCGCCAGCCCGGACTCACACCGGTCCAGACCTCAGCCCCTTTTCTCCGCCAGCCCGGACTCAAACCGGTCCGGACCTCAGCCCCCTTTCTCCGCCAGCCCGGACTCACACCGGGCCAAACCTCAGCCCCTTTCTCCGCCAGCCCGGACTCACACCGGTCCAGACCTCAGCCCCTTTTCTCCGCCAGCCCGGACTCAAACCGGTCCGGACCTCAGCCCCCTTTCTCCGCCAGCCCGGACTCACACCGGGCCAAACCTCAGCCCCTTTCTCCGCCAGCCAGGACTCCCACCGGGTCAAACCTCAGCCCCTTTCTCGGCCAGCCCGGACTCACACATGGCCAAACATCATCCCCTTTCTCCGCCAGCCCGGACTCAAACCGGTCCGGACCTCAGTCCCCTTGCCCCCGCGCAGACCTCAGCCCCTTTCCCCGCTAGCCCGGGTTCAGACTGGTCCGGATCTCAGCCCCTTCTTCCGTCAGTTCAAACCCTCCAGTCCTCTTCCCTCTTACAGACCCGTCCGGACCTCAGACCGGTCGGTACCTCAACCCCTGCCCCGTTATCGCGGCTCTCTGCCCCTTTCTCCCGCCAGACCTGTTCGGACCTCAGACCGGCCCGGACCTCAGCCCTCTGTCCCCTGCAGCTCCATTAGGGCATAGATAAGAGGACTATATGCATGCTAGTGTTGAGTCGCAGAGAGAGTCGATGTCCGGGAGTCGAGCCCAGTCGCAATTGATGTCTCATATGTGAGTCGATGTATGACCGTCCGTCGCAGTTGAGGACCGAAAAATAAGATAATAATAATAACTTTTAAGCCGATACATGGACATTCATTGCTTTTTGCTTTGTGATGAGGCTGAGTCACATTTAGAGGCTTAGCCCCCTAACCCCCCCCCCCTGGTGCCGCCAATGGCATAAGCATCTACACTATGATATTATAGTTGATTTCGTTGCCGTTGGTCATTGTCTAGTTTCCTTATTACGAAGTAAGCCGTTTTAGACATTTTCAGCCTTTTGCTTTGGGGGGGCTGAGCCAAGTTTAGGGGGGGCTTAGCCCCCCCTAGCCCCCCCCTAGCGCCGCCACTGTTGCCAACGCTGCGACAACACCCCTGGTCAAACGCCTATCAATAACAACAAGTTAACGTGATGAAGATTTATTTTAGTAGGCCTATAATAGGTTAATAGGCTACTTATCATTGGGCCAATTTAAGTGTAGGATAGGTTGATGTTGAGTGATGAAGCTTAGAATGCATTAAATTTTAGTCCTGCTGAGCTATATAGACCTACTGCAGTAGGCCCACATCTAATAGCCTTATTGCTCTCAGTAGGCTACTGGTATTAAAGAATATTTCGAAGAACAATTACCGGTATTGAGCTCACTAATATCCTGCTTAGGCTTAGACTACTTGCAAAACTTAGTCTCTGTAGGTTGTTAGAATAAATTGTGCGTAACGTTGTATTGGAGCAAATCGTTTGATCGTTAAACTATGTAGTATTGTAGGCTAGGCCCTACTGTTCAATAGGCTAAAATAATAATAATATTGTCGTTCAGAGAATAACCTCTCAGATGCTATGCATTATAATATAATTAGCCTAGGCCCTATATTCACACAGTCTCATTCGAGTTCACCTACCGATATTGTATAGTCATCTTTGCACTTGATGAAAACAGCCGCATGTCCAGCGTATTGATTGCTGCTGGCATCGAATGTTGCAATGGCCGTATTCGTTGCTATCTTGCGATTACATTTTCCATCTGATGTCTGAAAAAACAGAGCAAAAGAAACTCATTGTTGTTCTTCAGTTGCAGTGAACATGGGGCTTTCCTTGGCACGCGATAGACCTATAATTAATTATTTGAGGCGATAATGTTATTATTAGAATGTAGGCTCATGGGCGCCCGCAGAAATGTTTGCAGGAGGGGGGCAAACAGTTTACGATGGTCACGGTTAAATTTTCAGTGGCGAGAGCATGAACAATACAGTGCTGGAAATTAAGAAAACGGGAATTTTTCTAAGAGGTTTCTTAATGCAAATTTCTCAGTTTCATTTTGTGTATTGTTTTTAATATGAATAGTTTCCTAATATTATTGCGAAAAATTTGTTAAGATCCAAAAGTAGATGTCAAAAGTAGGCCCATGAAGGGCACTACATATATATTTATTTCTATAGAGATTTATAAAAGTAAATTTCTTACCTTCACTGTGTTTATCATTCGTATCGTTGGTGTTTTAATGCGAAGAAATTTGTTAAAAACTCAAAAGTAGTAGTTAGAAAAGGATAAATCTTCTGCGGCGGAACCTTCCGCCAGATAATGCCTTCCGAAACTGCTTATACGGCGGAAGGATCTGCGCATGCGCCAAATGTATACCGCGCGCATGCGAAGTACGCGAACTCGTTCCATACATAACGAGTTGGAAAATGGCAGAATTATTATTCGTTGGACAAACGTTTGATACCTATCAAGAATCTCAACAGTTCGTTACTTCCTTCTGTGCTCGAAATTATCATCCAGTTCGTCAAAGGCACAATGTGACAGTTGCTAGCTACAACAAAAAGGTAGGCGTGAATTTACTCTGTTGCCCGAAATTTTAGTTTAGGCTACTTGGAGACGTGTAGAATCGACCCGAACAAGACAGCGGCGACTTCATAATTTCTGCTGGGAGTATTTTCTGTTGACGAAACTCACCCTAAACCTGATCCTAACCGACCTTCACGTCGCGGCGACGAGAGGGTAGATTAGGGTGATTGTACACACACATTATAATATTTTGTTCGGGTCGGTTCTACACGTCTACCGTTTACTTGATCACACACGCACGTTAGGGGCATAGATGCGGTTTCACGGACGCCCATTTATATGCATTACCTGCATGTTTCGCGATATATGGATCCTACGCCATGCTAGATCATTTATCTATGCAGTGGAAGGGTTTGTTATGAAACGTAAACTTCCGGCGCACGAGTAATTTCAGCATGTCTTGTCTGTAAAAGCAGAAATACAAGCAAAATCGTGGTTTCGTAGGATTCCGCCGCTCTAGTAATTTCTGGATGCGTTGTCTGGCGGAAAATCCCGCCTATGTTATCAAAGCGGAATCTTCCGCCGCTCTAGTAATTTCTGGACGCGTTGTCTGGCGGAAAACCCCGCCTTCGTTATCAAGGCGGAACCTTCCGCCGATCTAGTAATTTCTGGATGCGTTGTCTGGCGGAAACTTCCGCCGTAAAAGCAGAAATGAAGGCCACATCACGCTGGCGGAATCTTCCGCCATACAATAACGATGGCGGAAACTTCCGCCGTATAAGCAGTTTCGGAAGGCATTATCTGGCGGAAGGTTCCGCCGCAGAAGCTTCATGCGTTAGAAAAATAGCTGTCATAGCTGTCACTTTTCCAGGGGGAGGCAAGTGCCCCCCTTGCCCCTATGTTTGGGCGCCCATGTGTAGGCTTATAATGCGTCTGCAGCTTTTTGTTTCCACTAATTACATTATTACGTGATTGTTATCTCTGTTAAAAGATTTTTTAATTGAGTGAATGATATACCAATTGATTGTCAGTCAATCAATCAACATTTACTTGTTGATTGATTAGCTAAATGACTGATTGATTGACTGATTGATTGATTGATTGACTGAATGATTAATTGATTGATTGACTGATTGATTGACTGATAGATTGATTGATTAACTGACTGATTGATTGACAGATTTATTGACTGACTGACTGACTGATTGATTGACAGATTTATTGACTGACTGATTGATTAGGTGCCTGACTAACTCACTGTTTTGTTAACTGTTGTTTGGTTGAGGGGTTTATTTGCAATATAAATTAAGGTGACCTCACTTTCAACTGCTGTCCAGGTCTCCAGCAGCTTGTATTCGTCGCCCATCTGCCATTCCTTTTGCAATAGCAAGTGATGTAGGCGACGCATTGTCCTCCTTTGCATGTGTTGCCACATTTACTGTCAACGCAATCATACGCAGTTGATGAATTTGTCTCTTGAACACGTTTGCCTCCGTTAATGACGTCGCACGTGTACTCTGACGGAGAGAGAAAAAATATCATACAGTTCACAACCATTATAGGATCATACTATGTCATTTGAGGGATTTATGGTAATGGTTAACACTCTAACACAAAGAGTGCACACTGTCACTGCACAGTCTGTGCGCTCTTTGTGTTAGCGTGTCCATACAACTTACACAGTGTTTAATCTAGCTTTCCCCTCCCAATCTATTTCGCGTTGCATTAGGCATAGAGAAAGCGTTGTAATAAACCGTGATATTTTGAATTTATGAGACGATACAAAACGGTGCTCAGATATCAGAAACATGAGATGAACGGTGATAATTAGCCTATCTCCCTTAAAATTATGGACAGAAGACTTTAAAGATGTCATCAGAAAAAGGACACATGAAAAATCTTAACAGTCTCTGTATACGCTCACTGTCTATGCGGCTGATGCATAGGCGCTGAGCTGAGAGAGGGAGGACTGCAACTGAAGCTTACATATTTAAAAAAAACAAGTCGATAATTTGCCTATGGCTAACACAGTTACTGTTAGTAGGCTACACATGGTCCATGAGTGAATGATTGAATAACTGATGCGTCTTTTAAAGCATTAATTTATCTGAAAATACTGACCTTGGCTGCTACTGCCACCGCAGCTGGAATCGGCGGATAGATCTATATGTATATATAAGTTGTCTCCTGTCGTCCATCCTTCCTGGCAACAGAACAATTCCTAATTATTTTCTTGTTTGCATAATTTTCGCTATTGTAATCGCAATTACCATGATCATCATCGTCGTCGTCGTCTCGTAGCCATAATCAGCAGCAACACCATCATCATCATCATCATCATCATCATCATCATCATCATCATCATCATCATCATCATACCATCACCATACCATCATCATCATCATCAGTATGAGTATCCGCCATCACCAACACCATGACAACCTCACGACTGCTTCAATCCTCATCTTTACTTGAAGTATCTTAGCAACAATTTAAGAACCTCGTTTTCCTAATTAGATTTATTTCCTTACTTTTCCTCCCCAGTCGATTTGAAGGTAGTCGTAATAAGTCTGATCTACATAGCAGCTTCTCTCCCGTCCTGTGTACTTGTAGCAATCACCCTTATTGGCCGATCCAATGATTTCACCGCAAGCTGAACACAACCAATAATAATAACAATAATAATAATAATAATAATAATAATAATAGTAATAATAATAATAATAATAATAATAATAATAAATATGCACATCACGAAAAGTAATGTATGCATGCATGGATGGTGGAACTGATCATTGCACGCATTCATGTATTTGTGCTGTTTAACATAATCACTAGAAGCGATGTAGGCTACATGACTATAATTGTAGGTCCACTCGTCTAGCAATTGATTCAACGCCTATTAAGATGTTACTAGGTCGCTATAATAATGTC
>OX243825.1:27593753-27626253 GCA_945859605.1 Lumbricus rubellus
GCAGACAGAATAGAAGAGGTCCCAAGGGATCGCCCTGTTGCGAACCTTCCTGCGATAGTATATTAAATCTGCCGAATTGTAGAGATGTCGTTTCGGCGTATGCAAGGTGGCAGTATGCGGCCAATTCAGGGATGATTTCATCAACTGACGCCAGCATGGAATCGCGGTGTAGACAGTTGAATGCGTTCGAGATGTCAAGCTTCACCAATATTGACTGTGGGCCCATGTTTTTCAAAAATCGTCTGGCTGCATGGGACGCAGCCTCGCATCCTCCTGGTACACCCACCCCGAGTTGTTTAGGGGTTAGGTACGGCGTGACACGCGAGATGGCAAAAGCGTTGGCGCATTTAGATGCGAGTCTACGCCAGACATATCCAATGGCTATCGGTCTCAGGCCGCCACATTTCTTGCGAAGCGCAAAAAGAGTTCCTCCAAATAAGATGCAACGAAACTCCTGAGGGCAGGTACCAGCCAGAAGTAGGTTGATGAACGCGGTCGTCGCCCTCAAGATTATTATTATTATTATTATTATTATTATTATTATTATTATTATTATTATTATTATTATTATTATTATTATTATTATTATTATTGTTATTATTATTATTATTATTATTATTATTATTATTATTATTATTATTATTATTATTATTATTATTATTATTATTATTATTATTATTATTGGATGACGAGGCGGTTAGGATAGCGGTGGGCCTCCGTCTAGGTACCGTCATTAATTTTGTCATCCACACAGCTGCCCGTGTGGCACTCTTGTGACCGCTGAAGGATCGCACGGCCTCTCGTGCCGTCTTGGCCCGGGTCGTCAGGCCCGACATGCGGTCCTGAATGACCTAATCTGCAGGGGCCTTGTTCAGGCGGGCATTCCGGCAGTTAAGGAACCACCTGGTTTGTCAAGGTCGGATGGCAAAAGACCAGACGGCCTTACATTGATTCCCTGGCGCTCAGGTCGTTGTTTGACCTGGGACGTCACAGTGGCAGACACTGTGGCTGCCTCTTATCTAGCCACAACCTCCATTCGGATGGGTGGCGCACTGGCGCTGCGGAACTGGCTGAAGCCAGGAAAAATACAAAATATGCACATTTGATGCAAACTTACCACTTTGTCCCATTGGCTTTTGAAACCATGGGGCCAATTAACGCCAAGGGACAGGCATTTCTCGCCGACCTGGGTCGTCTCTTGAGCCAAATTTCAGGCGACGCAAGAGAAACAAGCTTCTTGTTTCAGCGCCTGTCTGTCACCATTCAGCGTTTTAATGCTGTTGCTTTCCACAGCACTTTTGTTCTTCCTGATCTTGACATGGATGGCCACTCTAGAGTTTAAATTTCTTATTAATATCTGACACCTGAGGGATTATAGATACCTCGGGTAAAAAAATATTATTATTATTATTATTATTATTATTTTATTTGTTTATTTTATTATTATTATTATTATTATTATTATTATTATTATTATTATTATTATTATTATTATTATTATTATTATTATTATTACTATTATTATTATTATTATTATTATATTATTATTATTGATGTTGCTATTGTTGTCATTATTATTATTAAAAATTATTACTAGTATTATTATTATTAGGCCTATAATTATTATTATGTATTAACGCAATATCGCTGCATTTTATGAAATAATGCTAGAAAAGTGTAGATATACTTTGTAAGCACTCATCTCATTGAAGCATGCTACACCAGTAGTTTCAAACAATTGAGCCGGGAAATAACATTTGCATAATATTAAGATTACTTGATGTAAATGCCGCTTCCACAAAGTATATGTTCCGCAGGAGAAACCAAGTCAGTGTAGTGTGCAAGATGAACATGGTTCTATCTCCTCTCTGTTAGAAACACAAGAGAGAGAACTGTATTCAATTTACTTGAATTACAATGTACTATCTCATACAGAATTTTCACTATTAATTGCGTCTATTATGACTGTAGAGAATTTTCTTGAAAAAATTAATATTTCAACTATTTTATTTAAAACAACATTCGGTCCACAACGACCAAACTCTACTCATTTAATACGATTTATTTTAATTAGAATCTCGTAGTGATTTCATTAGGCCTACTAGCCTAATAGCGCCTATAATTTGGTTTTAAACAAAATACATGTAGCTAAAATATTTCTCGAGAAAATTCTTCTCACACATAATATTATGACTGTGAAGAATTTTCTCAAGAAATATTTCAATATTTTATTTAAAACCACGTTGAGTCCACAGCGCTCAACTCGACTCAACAACTCAAAACTACTCCCTTTAGTCGTTCCCTCGTGCATCGATCAAATCTACACACACTGCCTCACACTCATACATCATACATCCGGGGTAGGTCTACCCATTTTAAGGTATACCCTGTTCATTGTTCAAGCCAAGGTCACGGTCCATCGACCCAAAAAGAGCAATTTGGTGCGCAGTCTCTAAATCAAGAACACACAGTAGGCTTAGGCGCTATTCGCCACAATGAGGAAAGAGAACAGTAGCAACGACATGTAGAGGCAGTCGGATGCACGAGATTGTTTGACGTCATTTTCTGTTGATTTCAATAACACTTACATGTAGCTATTATTGTTATTGAGTTTTATATAGCGCACCTTCAGCGTAAACTACTCAGATGATCTCCAAGTTCAAACACGGCTAATAACGGCAGATTTTTAGTTCCAAATGGTAGATAGTGGTGTGGTCTTTAGGCACCGGGTGGAAGACAGCATTTTTAGCGAGAAATTTTGAGTTGACAGCAGCTGCTGACAAAAGATCGGAGAGCAGATCGTTGCATGAACACTAGATGTGAGATGTGGGACAGCAGGACTCTCGTAGGTAGGCCTATTAGAGAGCCAGACCTTCCATACAGCGCCAGACAAGTGGCAGAAACCTCTATAGGCGATCTCCTGCAGAAGTGGAACGAGCGTGGTACATTATGCATGTAGGGCTGTAGGTTACTCCGGGATGTCTTATCCACATTTCGGAATATGGACAATAATTATGACGTGACGCTGTGCGGAGAAACCGTGCAAGATAGGCCTGCCATGATAGTACAAAATCCCACATAGAGGGCGCTACAAAAGTTGAGGTGAGAAACCACAAAAGCATGGACGAGAGAGACAGCAGCAGTTGGGTCAGAGTGGCGATACCACTCTAAGCTGACGCGGTTGGTAATCGCGCTCTCTCTCTTCTGTATAGCGTCCATTAAGTCTCTGTTCACGGCCCGCTGCTGTTTCTACTCTGCACCGCCAACGTGGGTGAGCTCGCTGCAAGTCTTGGCCTAGCATCATATTTCTACGCCGACGACACCCAACGGAGGAGGCAGATGTAACCACAGAGAACTCAAGTGTTAAAGTGTCTTAGTTAAGTTTGCAAGTTGTTGACAAGACTAGTGGTAAGTCACATAATAATCATATTGTGTAAGCTCATTGCTGGTGTTTAGTTGGAGGTGGTTGGAAGACGACGTCGAAACCTCAACGGTCTGTAGGCTATAATACTGCTTTGATCGCAGTAGTAACTGCAGATGCCATGGCAGTGAGCATAATATTTTTCTATAAATCTATTATATCACCTGTCACAATGCACACTAATCAGACGCGCTCCCCTGAGAGACCAAGAGAGTTAATATAGAAAGATTGGAACATACAGTGGCACGAAGAGTCCACATCTCAAGAAAGATAGGCTACAGCTAAAAAATGGTCAATAAAATTAATATTAACCTTTGACTATAACCCCGATTGTTTACAAAATTCGTACACGTGTATCAACAGGTAAACCCGAAGGAACATTGTGGTTTCGCTGCCTATCGGAATCTGTCTATGCCTCTACGGGCTAAATAATTAATTTAATTGACGTCATTTGGGTCCCACAAATACTGTACAGTGTACATGTAGCAGTGACTATGGAGTAAAGTTGATCACAAAATTATCATAGTTGCTAAGATAAGTATTACTAAGTAGGCGTAGCCTATCTTGCAAATAATTATTTTGCTTACGATGCGTATCGTAACGCAGTCGTCGGTTTTTCTGACGATTCTCCGAAGTCTGATGCTGTCCGTCGGTCTATCTGACGCTCGGTTGATGTCTCTGCAACCCATAGCCACAGAGTTTAAAAGAAGTTTCGAGCTACCCTTGATTAATTCGATTCACATAGAATCTCGCGATCCTTGAGCGTCACTAGAAAACACATGTCAAACACAAACTATCCATTCTTCCGTCTATCAGTAAAAACAAGTTTTAAATGTCTGGTCTAATGGGTGAGCTGGAGATCTTTATGTGCACATTATTAGTCAGATAAGCCAACCTCATCGTTTATTTATGTCTAATTTTTAATGTTTCTTGCATCAACTCCCGGCCACCTGCATAACAAAGCCGTACCCGGGTATAGGCCTAATATTATATCCTCGCGTTTAGACAAGTTTGCCACGAGTTAAGGACATAGTAATAGACCTACTAAATATTAAGGACATAATAATACTACAACCTGAGGATTGTTTCTAACTGAGGGCAAACAGTACAAAGAAAGTCGATATATTATTTATTCCAATACACACGCACCCACGCACACGATCACAAGATTTTTTCTTGAGCAGGTGCAATATCAACGCAAGCACATAGGCCTACATAAGGTAACTGTGTAACATAATTCTTGGTCCTCCCACCGTTCACTTTGTTCATCCAACAGATCTGTTGACCTCTTGGTTCTTCTATATGGCTCTGTCTCGATAATTTGTCTCAATTGGTCCTTCTCTTTGGAATGCTCTTTCTCCTTCTGTTCGCTCAACACCTCTATCTGGCAGTCTGTCCTCTTCTTTTTCTCTTCTTAAAACCTGTTTTTCGCAAGCCTTGAGCATTAGAAGCGCCTCTGAACGGTTCACCATACTATAGGCGCTTTATAAATGCTTAAATACAATACAATAATTTATTCCTTTTTAAACGTAAAATTCAACTCCTAGTGACAGTCCACGGAACACGTATGGCACAGTGAGGATTCCTGATAGAGCATCAACACCTCTATTCATTTCTCAGTCGTTTACCGCTGGCTATGGAATTCAATGCTTAACTTACTCTGTGCATAAATCATTTACGTCATTTGGCTTTAAACAAGAGAATATCCTCGTTCAAATTCCTGCATACAGAGTCTGTTTATGATGTTTCTTACCAATGGAAATTCAAAAATAAATTCTCTATGAATATTGAATTTGATTGCGATCTCAGTAACCATCCCAGGCCTGTGTGAGGTGCTCGTGTTATTCACACACAACGCTCAGCGGAAAGGGCGTCTCCCAGTCCGGTGTATCCTATCCGTGAAATTATTGTGCAAAGCCACGCTCTTTCTGTAGTAGGCCCGACGGGTTCCCTCTTGAGTTGCGAATTTTGCTTGGGCCAATATCTGACACATTCTATAAATATTGCAAATTGATACTTTTGTCCGTACTCGAGTTTGGAGAACCTCCTATCGTTTTGCTTGAAGAGGTGCTACAAGAATTGCGTAGGCTACTTGAATGAATGAACGAGTGAACCAAGTCCACAGACTTGTGCTTCGGATTAGTGAAAAGAGAAATCAACAAGTTTTCTGAGTAGGCGACTTGACTCTGTGAGACATAAAAAATACAATCTTGGTTAGAGAGATGACAGAATAGACGCAGAAACTTAATATCGACAGAAAGGGAGAACGTTCAAATGTACGATAATAATAATTTAATAAATTATACAGTCACAATGCTGTCTATACTTGAGGAAGAGAGAAAACTGTAAAGCTAAGAAGAATGATGGACGTATAGAGAGGTGACAGAGCGAGGACCAGAGATCAGAAGAGAAAGAGAGCGACAGACACACAGAGAAAGTAATATAGATCTTAGATAACAGGAGAGAAAGAGAAAGAACAAGAGAGGGGAAAGAAAAGCACGAGGACCAATGAAAATACAGGGAACTGCGATAGATAGATCTCAAACTCAAGTCATCACGTGGGCCGCATTTTAAAATTTATGATGACTCGAGGGTCGAAACATATAAATATAGGCTAATAAAAACAAATTATCTAGTACGAATAAACATACCTGTTAGTGTAATTGTTCAAAACAAAGCAGTTGAAAATTAATTTGCAAAAATAAACGCACGCGAAAGTGTTTTTTTCGACTTTTCCTCATTTGGGGGATATTATTAATCCGGGGGATACTCTATTTCGTGACAGGGCCAACGACAGAAAAGGCACGGCGCTGCGTAATAGAAGTGCGTGACCAGAGGACAAGAAGCTCAGCCTGTTTAGAAGAGCGGAGAGAGCCACGGCGCTGGACGTTTAGGGTGGAGCAACAGAGCTCCTGCAAACAGACAAGGGCAACACCCGCGAGACAGCGCCAAACCAAAGAAGAATTCTGGTAGGCCTAATTGACCCTTTGTGAGAAAGAGAGCCAGTATGTATGTATGTATGTATGTATGTATGTATGTATGTATGTATGTATGTATGTATGTATGTATGTATGTATGTATGTATGTATGTATGTATGTATGTATGTATGTATGTATGTATGTATGTATGTATGTATGTATGTATGTATGTATGTATGTATGTATGTATGTATGTATGTATGTATGTATGTATGTATGTATGTATGTATGTATGTATGTATGTATGTATGTATGTATGTATGTATGTATGTATGTATGTATGTATGTATGTACATGTATGTATGTATGTACATGTATGTATGTATGTACATGTATGTATGTATGTATGCATGTATGCATGCATGCACACACGCACACACGTATGTTGTACATGTATGTACATGTATGTTAATCTGTGACTGAGAGGCATTGAACGCTGTCTGGTAGTGAGCTAACTAATCGACGAATGAATTTTGTTTCTACCGAATATTTATTGTTGCAGTGTGTTCTGTGATGGGCCGCGAAATAGTTCATCAGTTACTGCAATATTTAAACATCTTTCCTCACTGATGGTCATTCTCTCATAAATCTCTTGAACGGCAAAGTTAATTGGTGCAAACAGAGCAAACAAAAAAAGCAAAGAGGACATTTTTCGCAAGACGTATTTCATGACGTGATGAGGGTATGCAATCGAGTGTAAAATCAGACAGGCAGAGAAAGATAGATAGAAAGATGGATTGATGCAGGGGCGCAACCAGAAAATTTTCCTGGGGGTGCTCAGAATTATTATTGTAAGCTCTAATGGTGCGAAGAAGCGAGTGCCAAAGGAACTTGCTTGATTGTGTAATCTTAAAGACCGAATGACCCCAACCTTCCCCCCCCACGCACCTAAAAAACTCATCGGATTTGGAAAAATTGCGTGGGTCACCTTTATAGCCTGGGGGGTGCTCAAGCACCCCCCAGAACCACCCTAGTTGCGCCACTGGATTGATGGATTGATGGATGGATGGATGGGTGGATGGGAGAGTGGGTGGATGGACGGACGGACGGAAGGACGGACGGACAGAAAGACAGGCAGACAGATTAAACTGACAGTCGGACTCGAACGATCGAGTCGATTGGCTGCGTGGTACACCAGGACACCGTCCTAAAAAATGGGCACCTTCACTCCTTCAGTCAGAGCCTCACATTTCGCAGCACATGATATCATCTGAATATGCAAGGCTGGAGAAATTTTGTAACACATATAAGGTTGTAAACTGCACCGTGTCAATACTTCGATATATTGTGAGTTCAATTGTTCAGCAAAACACAATGTAGTTAAATCGTTTGTCTTATCGACATGCAACATCATACAGCATTGACCTGTTAATGGCCTGCATATAAGTTACACTCTCTACGGAAATGATCGCAAAATCTGACAAAGTACACAGTACTTTCCTGCGCAATTATTGTCAGTCAAGCTGCCGGAATCGAAGCCAACAGCTCTCACGTCAATACATTGTTCATTGTTCATTTTGCAGTCCGGTTGACCTGGTTTCCATTTGGTGTAATTCGTAAAGAAATCGTATCCATCATTGTTAGTCCATAGGAATGGCCTACGGCAATTCCTGTCTAACCTTACGCCACTTGTCCAAAAGATTAATTCAGACTGGTCACGACAATTATCTATGATTTCTGAAAAAGTAAGAAGCTCAATGTAGGACAAAAAGAAATTGTTATATTTTGCACTGTTATTAGTAGAACTAATTTTCGAGTTATTTCTTAGGAAATCATACAAGGTGCATAAAAACACTGATAGAAACTGCAGCTGATCTTTTATGCAACAATGAGGGAGGCACACCAATTTCAATTTCGCGTCACTGGTGTCTTCCCTACATGAAATCTGCTTAGGGGAGGTGGGGGCAAGTGTGGCATAAAGTCATAAAATGTTGAATAAAACATTTGATATTCAACATAATCTAGATAAAATTTGTTTTGTAGTGTAGGTAGATCATCGGTGCATCCATAAAATTTGCTTAAATTGCTACTGAATACGATTTTTTAAAATAACAATCTACCTTGGGGCGGAGATACCCAAAAGGCCACTCTTGCCCCACCATGTGGGCATGAATATCATGCCACTCTTACCCCTAGTTGGGGCAAGACTGGCATGCCCTTCGTACCCCAGAGACAGTTACTGTAGCATAGGCTACGTATTCAACATTTTTGCTGTAGAACAATTAGCAGGTCCTGGAGTTTATATTTTGCATATTAAATGAAACAATTGCACACTGCAATGCATAATGTGATGAGAAGATACCTTCCATAAAATCTCTCAAGTATCGGTTTTGCTAAGCAATCTAAAGAATTGGCACTCTGTATTAAGCTTGAATCACCAAAATTACAGCAAAGTTAAATATTTTCTTATTTCTAGCCTACAATGTAAGCAAAAGTCTTAGTCAGTAAATAACAAAGACAAAAGCACACAAGAAATAAGTCTATTGTGATTATTAATTTTCTGCGTTTTAAATGCATTTTTTTTATTTCTCGGCTTCCAATGTCATTCCATTTTCGGCACCCGATTGGCTAAAAACCTTGCGGTTGCAGCTGCCATGTACATTTTGGAAATAAGCCGCCGGTGTAAAGGTTTCAAATTACCCCCTCCTTAACATTACCCCCCTGAAAACTGTAATTTGCATCAATCATCGCATTTATTGCCCTAAAAATATCAGAAAAATCATCCCGCTTCTTGTTTGGGTCTGAAGATTTCCATCCGTCATCCCACTTCGTGGTTTGCTATCAATATTTTAATCTGTAACTAAAATACTAAATCGCCGCTGAATTTACATGGAGAAATGGCTTCGAGGCTATTATTTTTTCTCAATTAAAATATTGAAATCAAACCACGAAGTGGGATGACGAATGAAAATCTTCAGACCAAAACAAGAAGCGGGATGATTTTTCTGATTTTTGTAGTGCAATAAATGCGATGATTGATGCAAATCTAGTTTTCGGGGGGTAATCTGAAACCGGTTTCAAGTTACCGGGGGGTAATGTTTAGGAGGGGGTAATTTGAAACCTTTACACCGGGACTACGTGTCCGGTGTCAACTGTCGCGGTATTAAGTGTCGCGGGATTAAATGTCGTGCTACTTGGTAATTATTGGTGACACATGATATGTAGCGAAAACTAACTAGAACATGTAGATCTAAGTCATCAACGGACAGCACCGCAAAGGTTCTGATCATTCAGAGATGCATCCAAGCAAGTCGCTTCTCCGTCTGACTAGTCCTTACGTTCGCCTATAGAATGATTAGAATCTGATGGTTGGCTATTATTTTAACCCTAATCCGAACAAGGGGGGGTCTGGCCAGACCCCCCTTCATATATTTGGTGCATAACTTTTTTGAAAGTGATAGTTTCTCAAATTGCTTTTATGACTTTGTTCCTATATGGATGAGCTACAATTAGCACATCTAAGCGACCAAATCGGTTGAGTGATAAGAAGATACTGAAGATAATACTGACGGATACTGTATAATTTTGACAGTTTCGACAATAAGAGCAATAACAAAGAATGTGAACGTGAAAAGATACCAATGCCTGAATAACAACCTTCAGGTGTTTCTTATGATAAAAACAGTGTTGAAATTGAAGATGATGATGAACATGATGATGAGACTGGACTTAATAGGGAAGATGATGATGACGAAACTGTTGATACTGATGAAGCAGAGAGACCTGAATGCATGTAAAGATCCGGATTTGTTTGGCAGTCTAATGCATTGCCAAAAGGACATGCTCTGTTGCACAATTTAGTAAGCAAAAATGTGGAATAAAAGAATATGGACACATTATATGAGAATATTCAAGATAGTTTTGACAGTTTCCTAACCAATGAGATGAGAGACATCATCATTCGACATACAAACCCGGACTATGATACATGCTTACAATTTAGGTGAAGGCATATTCTATTAATTTTTTATAGATATTTTATATAAAACTGACATTGAATTTAACAGCATTTAATGCTAATATTACTAGAATTATGATTTCTTTATTTGATTTTCCAAATTTTATAGATAGACAGTTATTGAGTGATTTGAGTCCACGAAACAGGTATGACAAACCGTCGCAATTAATGTTACTAAACATGTAGTCTAAAATTCATCATAAAAATGATTTATGTTGCATAGAGAGACTAATACATTGTTGTTTTTAGTCATTCTGACATCATCCTACAAAATTGGCATATAAAAACCACTATTACCTATGAAAAACCTACATTAAAACGGGGGGTCTGGCCAGACCCCCCCTTGTTCAAATTAAGTTGGATTTTCGCTTGTTCGGATGAGGGTTAAACTAGCTTACGTACACGCTGCATTTTAAAGTAGGCCTACATAAGAAAAGAACAATGTAGCCTATATGCTGTTTGTTTGTAGGCCTATGTGCACATGTTATAGCGCCACTTCAAGCTCTCGCTACTCAGAGGCGCTCCCGAATGCAGAGCGAACACTGCATCGGAGTTTCACGCCGAAGCGCTGAGCAACTGTGAGTGAAGGACTTGCCCAAGCTCCTTACGTGGCGAGGTGGATTCGAACCTCGAACCTTCCGGCTCCAAGGCAACGACGCCACCACTACATCACCGGGTCTCACACAACTGGAGTATAAGAGGGTACAAACGTGAGATCTAACAGTCATTTCTCTTTTTAATTTTTAAAACTCTTTCCTTATTGGTGAGCGACAAAATATAACTCGACAAACCAGGATCAACTGCAAAATCATGAAATGTATTTTTCATGTATGTCAATTCTTTTTCAGTTGTCAACCAAGCCGCCCTAGAACCGTTGGCTAGGCCGCGGCAAAATCCGTTCGTCATTTTAG
The DNA here is from genome assembly GCA_945859605.1 of Lumbricus rubellus. NCBI lineage: Eukaryota > Metazoa > Annelida > Clitellata > Crassiclitellata > Lumbricidae > Lumbricus > Lumbricus rubellus. Next base: position 27,605,023 of record OX243825.1, read on the forward strand.
CCGCAACTCTCGTGTTAACGACTCCGTAACAGTATTGTGAGTCGTTATGCACGGATCGTATGAAATATCGCGGACAACCAACATCTGCAACATTGAGAAACTTTTCTATCATTTGCGTAGGGCCTATACCAGCACAAAGCATCTTTTTTTATTGAGGTTATTCATTCCCGAGTGTCTTAGAAATTGTAAATTCAATATGTCTGGAACAAGTTACAACAACAACAACAACAGCAGCAGCAACAGCAACAACAATAGTAATGATAATAGCAATAGTAGTAGGCCTGGTAGTAGTAGGCCTAGCAGCAGCAGCAGCAGCAGCAGCAGTAGTAGTAGTAGTAGTAGTAGTAGTAGTAGTAGTAGTAGTAGTAGTAGTAGTAGTAGTAGTAGTAGTAGTAGTAGTAGTAGTAGTAGTAGTAGTAGTAGTAGTAGTAGTAGTAGTTGTAGTAGTAGTAGTAGGGGAGAGCGGGGCATAACGGGATACTTAAGGCATTTTGAAGTTTTCATCATATAATTAATAAGAAACCAGGACTGTTTGTACTCACATTGTGCAGGCATAATATAACGTAGAACATGGACTAGAATAATCTACTTAAGCATCAACCACATACATGTAGAAGATACCGTTTTTCACCAACAGGTCCCAAAATCTCGTTATGTCCAACCACCCGGGGTAAAATAGGATTCCTATTGCATTATGCCCCATAACATGTAATATTCTATAATTTCCAAAAGGTGCCACGTATTTTTTTATTATTGCTCAGTTTGTAATCTAAACAAAGATTGAGACGTGAGGGGGTAATTAGAACCCATGAAATATTACAATATAAGAGATATGGAGAAAAATTGCTTTCGCATCACAGGAAGGGGCAAAATGGTATATCTGTATCTCATTATGCCCCCATTTGCCACAAAATTGTAAACCCGCCATTTTGAAACAAAATACTGAACTTGTACAAATTTTCATTTGGGAATATGTGACTTTATATACAACCCTACACATGGATGGTATAACTTGAATTTTATATACATGTAGCTCCACTGTTTTAGACAATTTTTTGGATAACGGACGCACATTACTTGCGAGTGAGGGAAAATCAACTTTTCATCATAAAAACTGCTAGACGCATAAAAATCGTAAATGCTTTTGTCCTTCACCTTCAAATATGCTTTGCCTCAGATTTTTTCGTATTTTAAAAGTAAGTAAGATGGACAATAATGAAGTTTCCCGTTATACCTCAGTATACCATTATGCCCCGCTCTCCCATAGTTGTAGTAGTAGTAATAATAATTATCGCCTGGGATTTCACAGTCATCCACATGTGTGCTGTCTCAAATTTACATCTTTCATCAACGATATCCGGAGGTGCTGAGGATATAGTGTCCGCGCTGCTACAGTAGTTGGGAGCGCTTTTGAGTAGATTCTTCAATGGACGCTATGACAAGTGCACAATTTTGCACATGCATTAAGTTCCACTGAATGTCATCAATTGTAACATGTTTTGCCTGGACGACAGTCACTGTGGTATTAAGATTACGGATTATGATGACAATCCTCATTTCAACGATTATATCAGCGAGACACTACCCTAAGTCCATGCCACAGCTGCGTTAAATGGAAATTTGCAGTATAGGCCTATAGTGAGTGTAATGCCGCTATCGTAATATGTGACGCACTTCCTATAATAATTATGAGCACTGCGAAATTCGATTTGCATTGTTGAAGTCTCAGGTAGGCCTATAGGCTAATGTGGAATAACATATCGCATGAAGAACTTTTGTAAGCACGATCTCGGAATTATGTGCAGCCGCATTTAGGCTACAGAATATATAATTATATAATATTTATATATAATAAAATTATCAAGAGCTTCAAAGTCGTTTAAATAAGACTTAGAGCGACTGGTGATAAACGTTTCATTTACGAATATTCTGGCTTTAATTTTAACTTGTCACTAGCGATGATAGCTGCTGCAATTCAGTGCAATTGGATGCAATTACGACATGTCGCTGTGGTTCATGAACAAGGCTACAAAGTGTAGACCCAGTTTCCACTTATAATCACCCATTGCTTTAAAGTACGCTGCATCAGGTCAAAATATATGAGCCGGGAAACAACAGTCACATAAAGTTTACCTGTGTTAAAGTCCCCTTCCACAAAGTAAATGTTCCGCAGAAGAAACCAAATCAGTGTAGTGTGAAAAATGAACATGGTTCTCTCTCTCCTGTCAGTTAGAAAGACAACTGTACTTGAATTTAATTCAATAAGTAGGCCTATCTCATATGCCTACAGTTTATCATTAGACCTGACAATACCTTCTGTAAGAAGAAAAATAACAGTGGCGCCATGTGGCAGGACGCGAGGTCAGAATAAGCAAGAACGAGAAACCAGATGGTGGCAGAGACAGCGCTGAAAGTGGTTTGGAAAAGTTGCCGGGTCTGACTTTGGCGGACGAGCACACCTTTGCCTTGTAAATTTTTCTGACGACTTTTTGTTCAGTCATTTGCCCAAAATTATTAAAAACCTTAACATTTTTTACCTACTTTTAGCGCCTGGCGATCGTTTTTTGCGACCCTGCTGAGACCCGGCAACAGCAGGTCTCTAAAATCGATGCCGGGTCGCAATCCCGGACCGACCCGGCTCACTTTCAGCCATGATGCAGTCAAAGTTTAAGATTAAGAAGATGAAGGAGTGACGGATAGATCGGCTATGTCGCAAAACCGGTGTACCGTTTTCAGATTATTCCCGGTTTCAGATTAAACCCTGCATACTAGATTTGCATCATTCATTATATTGCGCTAAAAAATAAAAAATGATCCCGCTTCTTGTTTTGCTCTGAAGATTTTCATCCGGTCTTCCCATTTCGTGGTTTGTTATAAATATTTTGATCCGAAACTGGCTGTAGGAGTCAGGTGTCGAGATATCAACCCAAGCAGACGTAGTTGCTAATAGTAATCGAGACAAAGTAGATTGATGGTTTGTGTGGTTTGTGCGTGAGTGAGCTCCTTGCTAAGCCTAACACCAAAGCTCCGAACAGAGAAGTCAAAATGTAACGGCTGGCATATTGCTTGGACCACAGAAGCAGCTGCTGCAGACGTCAGGCAGTGAACATAATATGGTATCAACATGTACATGTATGCTGTCCTGAGACAGTGAAAAGAGACACTTGGCCCTTTCAAACCGTAGCCAGAATTTTATATCGGGAGGTGCTAATCCTCAGGCTACCAAGTTTTTTTGTAACACGGACTGCCAAGAGGAGTGGTTACCACCCCTAGATTTTGGGTTCGGTTTGAGATATCTTAACTTGTAATACACCGTTGGATTCAGCATTCATGTCTACACAAAATGATATTATATATAGGTTTAGAATATAATGAATGCACCTCAAAATAATGAATTTTTTCCATGTGCACCGGTAGATTCCACAAAACGTGTACTTACGCATAAGTAAAATGTTGGATTCTGTGTGTGTGTAGAACATGATTTATGTATACAAGAATAGTTTATATATGATAAAGTTACATTTTCAACTATACAATGTATTATATAAACTAGCTATAAGTCTGTTTAGGTACAATCTAAACCCAAAAAACATGTAGCCTAATAGCCGTTGAAAAACGTTTACGCAGAGATATCGGTTTGCGTTGTAAAAAAATCCAACATGTTCACACATTCTAATTTATTTTGAGCACTTTCTGTCATCAACAGTCAACTTAATTGGTATAAAAATGTAGCCCTATTTGCCCTCCATAGAATGACATAATTTATTTCTCTTTAAAATGTATGGATAAGTTATAATAGCAAAAGACATGAACATTTTACAGAAATAAATACTAATTTTATATATTTTAATTTATTTTGAGCACTTCCGGTTGACAAATGACAACTCAATACCATGGAAATGTAGCCCCACATTCCCGCTATAGAATGGTATTATTTGTTCCTCTCCATATTAAATGCGGAAAATATACAGTCGATAATCTAAAGGGGGTAGTATCCACCCCCTCTGGTACCTTGGGTATATAGGGTATAACTTTTGAACGGTATAAGATATCATGAAAACTTTGAGCTCAAAATGTTTGCCAATGAACCTTCTATACAGCTACCTAAAACGTTATTTTTTAAAATTCCAAACGAAAGACGTTTGATTTGGAAAAAACCTAGGGGGGTGGATACCACCCCCTCCTGGTAGCCTGAGGGTTAACTCGATCTTGAGCAAGTCAACAAGCAACAGAATCGACTAAGTAAGGATTTAGAGAAACGTCGTGAGCTCTAAAATATGGTCATGGACTGCAAATACATTTAATTAGGCCTACACGTTGTAGTTCTTGCATCATGTGACCTAAGTCCTTGTGTATTCCCATTATTTCATTTTTTGCATTATTTCATTTTGAGCTTCAGGAGTGTTCAAACGCCTAAATTCCGCCTAGCTATCGCCGAGGTAATACAAGCACGCAGTTCACAAAATTTGAACTCAGGTTGTCAGTAAGTAGGCCTAAGCTCAAAAGAACATAAATTATGGTTTCGCTGCCCATCGGAGTCTGACTTGGAATGCATTGGCGTCATTTTGGCCATTAAAAATATTATTCACTATATAATAATAATAATAATAATAATAATAATAATAATAATAATAATAATAATAATAATAAGGCCATGTCTTTCTATCTGACCTAGGACAAAAGCTCAGCATGGTTACGGGGGACCCACGAGAAACCTCCTTCCTGTATCAACGTATCTCTTTAACGATACAACGTTTTAACGCGATCGCATTTCGAGGCACTTTCGATGATCAAGACAACGAAGAGTAGGGTCATTCTGGACTGGTTTTTATACTGTAGTTAGCAATAAGTCCCTGAGGGATCCTAAATACCTCGGGGCAAAAAAAAAATAATAATAATAATAATAATAATAATAATAATAATAATAATAATAATGATGATGATGATAATAATAATAATATAATATTATAATATGATATAATAATAATAATAATAAAAAAATAATATTAATAATAATGATAATAATAATAATAATAATAATAATAATAATAATAATAATAATAATAATAATAATAATAATAATAATAATAATAACAATAATAATAATATTAACAGCACGTTGGAGACGAGAACCTATAACCTGATTTTATTTTATTTTTTTTACACTTTTAGCCTGAGGGATCTTTACTACCTCGGGCGCTTTAAAAAAAATACTTTCTCCAACTGGGACCTTGACGAATAGGGTCCATTCTAGACAAATTTGTTTTTATCGAGAGTGTTGAAGTCTACGGCGCTCCGTTCGGGCCATCGCATAAAAAAAATTTAAAATCTCGTTATAACGAGATTAATCTCGTTATAACGACTTTTTCGTTACTACGACTTTTTGTTGCTAAAAATAGTGGGAAACAAACTTCCAAAATTTATTTTATTCTATAAATAAGCGCGTGCTTATTGCGACTTCTTGCATGTTTAGAATTTTGGTATCAAAATAGTGCGGTTTGCAAAATAAGTGAAATACGCTATTTTTTCGAAAGAAATAAGAATAAGCTTCCTGCGGTAAGTATTAATCGTTACTATGTCATATTATATCATTTATCATAATTATGTTGACAGACCTTTCCCTGCTCCGAGTGCTTATGAATCGTTGCTACGTTTTTTTAAAAATCGATTGCGTACGAACCTATGGCACTTAAATCTCTACATATATTATTATTATTATTATTATTATTATTATTATTATTATTATTATTATTATTATTATTATTATTATTATTATTATTTAGTTTGTTAAATTTTTTCGAATAGTTTATACCCTTATCCTTCTGCCCAACGACCTTATTATTAGGTTCTGCCTACAGCAATGATTGTAAATTGTCCTTGGCCTACAGTCCTACAGTAGACCTGGGACTAATGTCGATATTAGTCCCAATTAGTCCCAGAGTAGACCCTAGCAAAAGTCCAACGTTCTTAACTAAATTGGATAAAACAGCTTTTGGCGTCTGAAATTATTCGCTCGTTGCAGCATTTATTATTTTTAATCCATTTAACTTCTATCTTGGCAAGAATAATTCTCCTGATCGATCCAACTTCTGTTTAGCCAAGAATTCATTTAATCAATATGGCTTTTATATCGCAGGCAATTAAGAAATGTTCACCAAATCACCTTCGATTACAGCGCTTTTTGTTATGGAAACCCATTTCAACCCGACTTCTAGTTATAAACCAAGGATCATTTCTTCGTCAAGCAATGGCGAATAATTTCCGACGCTAAAAGCCGGTTTTATCCTAAATTGTGTAGTATGAAACTGTGCAAAGATTGATAATTTTTTTATCGTATACGTGCAGGTGTTTGTACCTTTTGCCATGAGTTACTGCGAGCAGCAAAAGATTGATAATTACTTACAGGAGTACCACCGTCTTGGCTACACTCAAAATGAGATGCGGATATCATTACAAGTGAAATATAACATCAGTAGGCCTATAAGTGCTAGGCAGCTCAAGCGTCATTTGCGTCGACTACACTTGTTTCGTCGCAAATACCTTTCAGATATCAGCGAAGTGACAGTTTTCATCATGAATGAGCTGAGCACTTCTGCACAGCACCTTGGATATCGAATGATGCACATAAGATGTGTGCGTGCGGGACTAGTTGTTAGCAGTGATATTTTAGTTCTTAGATTAATTTTACTTCTAGTTCTTATTCACTTCTGTTGACGTGATTTTACTTCCACTTCCACTTCTAGTTCTCAAATAATTTTACTTCTAGTTCTTATTCACTTCTGTTGACGTGATTTTACTTCCACTTCTACTTCTAGTTCTCAAATAATTTTACTTCTAGTTCTTATTCACTTCTGTTGACGTGATTTTACATCCACTTCTACTTCTAGTTCTTAAATAATTTTACTTCTACTTCTTATTCCAGTTCTCAGATAATTTCACTTCTTCTTCAGTTAGAGTTTACACATACATGTAATTTTACTTATCCGTGCACTTGTCAGTTTTTCTCGCTCCTGCAATTTGCCAATTTATCTTATTTATATTATACCTAATGCTTTCTGCGGGTGGTGCTTTATTAGAAGCTTGGAATTTAAAACTATATGATATAATTTATAAAGCTTCAAGTTTGTGCGTGTTTTCTGGGGATCAAACGCCATGCTTGGGACCAATTTTGTCGAATACATGGTTTTTCATTGCCAGAAGGCCGATGGCATCCATGCCTCATGATAAAGAAGGGACTTGTGGCCTGCAAGCACAAGTTACGGGCCGAGGGAATTAATATTTAGCAAATTAGCAGCATGGCTGTGTTATGGCGCCATAGAAAGTGTCGTCATTATATTACATTACAATGTTCCTGCTATGCATGTGGGGATCCATAGAATAATGGTAACATAACTGGCGTGAATAGCAGAACATCAGGTAGGATGCGGGATAGATTCCTGCTATCATGCCAAACTCAAATACTCAGTCCATCATTTGCTAGAACGTTTGATAACATTAGTCTGGCTATGAATACAAAGAACTAAACATCCCAAAGTGCGATATTGTAATGTGATGTGAATGAATCAGAATAAAAAGTTGGAAGACTATTCACATAGTACTAACAGGATTTTTACAGAACTAAATAAAGGTGACACACAAAGCATATTATCAACGAGAATATTTTGTAACTGTAAACTCTAATGCTTATTTTTTTTACCTCAGATTAAACAAAGTGGTCCGTTTTCTTCTTTGCCCTCAAAATATGTTGCGACAGATATTGTTCAAGCCTGATATATTTCACCCTAGATATTAAATCAGGTCCAGGTCAGAGAATTCTGTTGGTTTGTGTCTCCAAGGGCAATTCTACGCTCTTCTCTACACCAGAAACAACCACTCTCCTTCTCATAGCCAGCTACAGCAAAACAGAGTCTCCCTTGCCAGCGGACTGCCTCTGTTCAGTCTTACTGTGCCTAACCAAGGTTCTTAGAATACAATTGATCTTGGTGCCTAACTCTAGTCTCTCCTTATTCACATGCCAATTATATCTTACCTAACTCCAATGGTCACCCTGCCGGTCGGCCCTGGTTTCCTCATTCCCTCAGCCCTGCAGTACCCCAATTTGCATATCAATAGCCTCAAGGTTCTTGTGTGGATTGATCTCGAACAGCCCCTAACTCCAAACCGGTTTAGACTAGTTTAGAGCCATAATTATGACCCCTGGAATACAGGTAAAGCGTCCCTTTGCTCTGTGAGTCATCTACTTCCTCACAATACTAAACTATGGCCAATAAAATCAGAAGTATTTTCATTTTCGTTCTGAAAATATCTATACTTCTTATTCTTATTCACTTCTGAAGGTCTTAATTCCACTTCTTATTCTATTCTCGTTCTCAAAATATTTATACTTCTTATTCTTATTCACTTCTGAAGGCTTAATTTCACTTCTTATTTTATTCTCGTTCTGAAAATAATTTTTATTCTACTTCTACTTCTGCTGAACGAAAATACAATAATTATTATTCTTATTCTACTTCTTATTCACGAAAATATCACTGGTTGTTAGTGCCCATAAGGTTCGGCATATTTTAGCACTTCTGGACCCTCGAGGAGTTAGTCTGCGCAGTAAGGGACGCATTGTTAGAAGACGCTATTTGTCAAAAGGTGCGAATTTTCTGTGGCACGTTGATTCTTATGATAAACTGAAGCCCTACGGCATATGCATCAATGGATGCATAGACGGATTTTCCAGAAATATAATATGGCTGGAGGCATCCCGTACAAGCAGTGATGCGAAGCTAATTGCCGGATATTTTATGCAATCTGTGCAGCGCTTGGGGGGTTGCCCCTTGCGCATCAGAGGAGACATGGGAACTGAGAACGCCTATGTAGCATTGTTGCAACAGTTTATGCGGCGTGATGGTGTAGATCGTTGGGCTGGAGAGGGCAGTTTTCTTTATGGGAAGAGCACTGCCAATCAGCGAATTGAAAGTTTCTGGTCAATGTTAAGAAAACAACACTGCCAGTTCTGGATAACCCAGTTCAAATACTTTAAAGAAGAGGGCATTTATACTGGAACTTACATTGACCAGGAACTTATTCGTTTCTGCTTTCTCCAACTGATTCAGGTTGTGAACTACAAACTTGTATTTTTGATAATTTATCATATTACACAAGTAATGCCTAATCAATAGAGATGCATGACCGTATAGAATCATTCAATTAGCTCGTTATTTGATCCCAGGTCGACATGAGACCTTACTTCCCATGGAGTATAACATCTTCGATCTATAGCTGAGATTAAACCAATTTATTATGAAACATGAACATTTGTTAAAAAAGTATTTCTTTATTTTCATCTCACAAGAGCACAATCAATGCAATGTATACAATGATTACATAGATATATAATCTATATGGAATGACCTGTATGAGATTATAGTCAGATGTGTACAGCTAAAGATGCATTAACAAACACCTTCAAACAGAATAGATTTAACAATAGACAGCATTAAATGATAATTTCGCATTCAAAGCAAGTTCTTGCAAGTTCTGAACCCTCACAAGCTAAGCAATAAAGAAGCACACATTTGGATAACCTCGGGTGAAAAATCCCCTCACTATTGCAGGCGTGTTGATATACAACGAAGCTATGTCTTCGGATATTGATAACTGTGCCAAGATTCACATAAAATTGCACACTTTGAAAACTTAACTAAAATCAACTGTCAGCACATTCGAGACTACAGTCATTTACACACAACCGGCACTTTGTTGCATGCTTTCCATCGTCACAATTGCATAAAAGACAGTAATTGCATAAAAGACAGTAATATGGAAGAGGAAATAAGTATAATGTCATGAACAGATACACAAAACCGCATGGCACAACTCCAATGCTAAACATTCAGAAGAGACACTATTTTATTTTTGTCATTATACATGTTTTCCCATACATTGTTTTCTTAAAAATCAAGTTTGTGCTTTATGAGGGAGGAAATGTCCTAGGTTGGAGTTTGGGTGGTGGTTAACGTCTGTGGGGGTTAAATGTCCGGCTACCAAAAATTTAGTGCAAATACTTAGTGGTCTGAAAATGCGCTCCACTTCCGAGTCTTCTCAGTGTTAATATATGTGGCCAATTAAAGCTGATGAATACATTGGTCAAAAAACATGACTGTCCTTTAGTCTTCCCTCCTCCTTACCTTACACCTCATCTATTTACTTTGCGTAAGTGCCTGTACATGAGAGTTTTTTTCTAGACTGCTTTGGATTACCTGGCAAACAACAGTTTTTACATTATTTTTAATGCAAAGTCTGTGTCTTTTTCAGAGAGAACTCAATGAATTTGTCCACGTTTGGAGTGCGCACCGCATTCGTCCGTCAAAGTTTGCCAGCGGACCGTTTGGTAGACCATCACTTATGTATGATGCACCTGAGGCATTTGGAGGCTCTGAATGTCTTGTAAGCATACCTGAAAGTGATGTGTCAGCATGTTTGGAGGCATGCAAATTCAAGGCTGTACTGCCATGTGACACAGACATATACGAATTAGCCCACATGTGCATGCAGGAACATGGGTGGACATATGCCTCTTCTCCCGAAGATGCTATAAGAATGTTCAAAGACTTGCGCCCACTGATTCTTTCTCTGCTGCATTGACAGCTAGCATAATGTTTTCAAACTTTTTCCTGGTTTTTAATAACTCTTAAACAGTCGTTTTTTCGCTGGTTATTTCTCCTGTCGTTTTCTTACGTTTTTATTTCTTAATATAACGCTTTATTTATATACTGTGTGCTATTATTTTCATTAATTTCATTTATGATATTACTCATGTTTATTCTGGTCTCTCAAGTATTCGGCTAACAAAATGTCATTATCTAATAGTTTAACTTCATCATTTTACAAACAGTGACCTACAGACAGTAGGTTTCTACAAGAAATAACATTTATTAGAATTATTTTGATTTAAAGCTATTGGCCTATGTAGGTAACAATTTTAATTACAATTTCTTTATTTATTAGGCTACACATCTATAGTCTTTACCTCTTGTTATATTTGATTGCCTACACGGTGGGCCATAAAAAGAACCCAAACACTTTTTGCCAGTATCTTGGCCAGAAGTAAGAACTTTTAAAACAAATATCACAGGCTTATAGGCAATTCATATTTATGCATGATGGCCAAATTTCATGAATTTTTTTCCATACAGCACAGAAGTGATAACGCTTTCAGTGAAAGCACCCACTGGTTTTTGACGATTCGTGAACATAATGCAACCAAAAAGTTAAAGAACTATTTTTTCAAGTCACATCTCAAATAATTGTTATGAAATGCACTTGGTAGTGCTTCACAATTTGTCCACCACCAGTGCCCCCACTTCTAATCACTGTGTTTTTGCAATGTTCTTCATGGCCTTGTTGGTTGGTTCCAGCGGTATATCTTCCCGTATCAACCACTGTGACCATCAATTCTCTTATCGCTCTTGGTGTGGGTTGCAGATTGTGGTATTTCTCCAGCATAGCTCTTCACACTTGATAATCAATCTATCGGTTCCAGTCCGGAGAATTTGGTGCCATTGGCTTCTTCAATTACACCAGAACAATGGACATTGAGCCGATTTACTTTCATCAAAGGCAAATTTCTTAAATTTCTTTTTTGCTCTAATTTCTGCACTCTCACTGTTGTTCAGAGTAAGTTGTGCTCATAGCTTCATATCTCCAGGGTCGTGCTTATGAGGTGTCTGAATACACATTACAGTAGTGCAAGTAAATAGGTGTCCCTGTTAGCGGGATATTCATAACTTGGGGCCTTTATTCTTACCATCCTTTTATGTGAAACGTGCTATCATAACTAATTGTTGATGCTTACAATAAAGTGAGTTGAATTGTGCATTACATTTTTGAGTCGTCACAAAACAGTAGGTGGCCTCACTAAAAGTGTTATAACTGTTTTAAATTTTAAATATTCCGGCCATCATATGTTCACATGAATTGCCTAGAAGCCTGAAAAATTTATGTAAGAATTCATACCTGTGGTCAAGATATTGGCCAACAGCCGTATGGTGCCTTTTTATGGCCTACCATGTGCATTATATCGTATGCTTACAATTTAAATTGTAGAAGATTTCATTATCTTCAATTATTCTCAATTTGTCTTTAAAAAACAAGTAATAAGAAAGAAGTAACTATTATAGATCGATGTCACTTATAATTAATGTTGGCCAACACAGTTGTTATTTGTCTATTAAAATGACCAAAGTTTGTAAACTTCTTTGAAATGTAATCCAAGTACTTTCTCTTTCTGCTTTCTTGGGTAATTTATTGAATAACACGAGGTTTTCCCTCTTTTTTAGCAACCTCAGCCTAGCGACCTCAGCCTATCGATCTCGGCCTTGGAGGGGGCGTGGCCTACCGACCTTAGGCTAGCGACCTTAGCCTACAGACCTTAGCCTACGCTGTAGGGTATATAAGAAGGGTCGCTGGAGATCCTGCGTGGTCGAGTGGGTTGTAGCTCGCTCGCCGCGCCGGCGACCCGGGTTCGATTCCCGGACAGAGATTAATTTCTCGGATCTTTACTGCGGGTGACTCGGTCGCAATATAAACGTGGAGTACGAGGTTGTTCTCTGCCTCCGACGCTGATCATCTTCGATATGAAAAAGAGTCGTTAAACCCCAACATTTCAGATCCTGCATGGCCGAGTGGGTTGTAGCCCGCTCGCCACGCCGGCGGCCCGGATTCGATTCCCGGTCGGTCGGTTTATCAGAGATTAATTTCTCGGATCTTTACTGCGGGTGGCTCGGTCGCAATATAAACGTGGAGTGAGAGGTTGTACTCTGCCTCCGACTGTAAAGGCCCTTTGGTCATACACGGTCGTTAAACTACTTTCCGTTAACAGAGCGTCTGAAGATCCTGCGTGGTCGAGTGGGTTGTAGCCCGCTCGCCGCGCCGGCGGCCCGGACTCAATACCTGGTCGGATCTTTATAGCGGGTGGCTCGGTCGCAATATAAACGTGGAGGTTGAGGTTGTTCTCTGCCTCCGACACTAATCATCTTCGATATGAAACAGTGTCGTTAAGCCCTGAACATTTCATTTCTTTCAACAGAGCGTCGTCGTAGAGATCCTGCGTGGCCGAGTGGGTTGTAGCCCGCTCGCCACGCCGGCGGCCCGGGTTCAATTCCCGGACAGAGATTAATTTCTCGGATCTTTAGGCCTACTGCGGGTGGCTCGGTCGCAATATAAACGTGGAGTGTGAGGTTGTACTCTGCCTCTGACTGTAAAGGCCTTTTGGTCACACACGGTCGTTAAACTAGGCTACTTTCCTAACAGAGCGTCATGGTGATAAGGACATAGAGATTATTAGAGGCAGATATACTGACGGAGAGCGGACAGAGAGAGACGAATACGCCAAGAGGAGACGAACGATATAGCGAACGCGTTCGACCGCGTGGTTGCCGGCTAACGATCTGGTTTGACCTGCGCTGGCGGCTGGTGCTGCAGGGACGGATACGACGGTCCGTCCTGCCCTTCGACGACGGTCAACGGCTGGTGCTGCAGGGACGGATACGACGGTCCGTCCTGCCCTTCGACGACGGTCAACGGCTGGTGCTGCAGGGACGGATACGACGGTCCGTCCTGCCCTTCGACGATGGTCCACGGCTGGTTCTGCAAGGACCACTGTTGTTTCTGAACTAATACGCTCAAGCCTAGACGGCTAGTCTTCAACCTACAATTGAAGCCTTATCCAGCGGACGATTCTACGATACCCTGACGATTGGGGCTGGTACTCGGATCCTGGTAACTTTCGCCCAGCCCTAGTCCGTTACAATAATAATAATAATAATAATAATAATAATAATAATAATAATAATAATAATAATAATAATAATAATAATAATAATACTAATAATAATAATAATAATAATAATAATAATAATAATAATAATAATAATAATAATAATAATAATAATAATAATAATAATAATAATGATCTTATCTGCAGGGGTCTCGTTCAGGCGGGCATCCCAGCAGTTAAGAAACCACCTGGTTTGTCAAGGTCGGATGGGATGAAACCAGATGGTCTAACACTGATACCGTGGCGCTCAGGTCGTTGCTTGACCTGGGACGTCACAGTCGCAGACACTGTGGCTCCATCCTACTTATCCACAACCTCCATCCGGACGGGAGGTGCTGCTGAACTGGCTGAAGCCAGAAAAAACACTAAGTATGCACATTTGATGCAATCATACCATTTCGTCCCATTGGCTTTCGAAACAATGGGACCAATCAACGCCAAGGGACAGGCTTTTCTCGCCGACCTGCGACGTCTCTTGGCTCAAGTTTCTGGCGAACCCAGAGAAACCAGTTACTTGTTCCAGCGTCTGTCAATTATTATTCAGCGCTTCAATGCCGTTGCATTTCACAGCACTTTTGTTCTCCCTGATCTTGACTCGGATGGCCACTCCAGAGTTAAAATTGCTTATTAATATCTGACACCTTAGGGATTATAGATACCTCGGGTAATTTTTAAAAAAAAATAGAAAATAATAATAATAATAATAATAATTTAATATTAGGCGGTAGATAAGTCCCTGAGGGATCCTGTATACCTCGGGGCAAAAAATTGATTTAAAAAAAAAGTAAATGAATAAAAATTAAAAAAAACAAAAGTAAAAAATAAATAATAATAATAATAAGGCACTATCGCAAGCCTTGAAGCAGACGAATAGGGCCATTCCGGACTGGTTTTATAGCAGTAGTTAGGCGATAAGTCCCTGAGGGATCCTAAATACCTCGGGGCAAAAAAATATAATAATAATAATAATAATAATAATAATAATAATAATAATAATAATAATAATAATAATAATAATAATAAGGAGGAGGAGGCCTGCCCACTTCCTACATCTTTCAGCCAGTGGCCATAGAGACATTGGGTCCGCTCAACCCGTCGGCCTCAGACTTCATTAATGAAATTAGCAGCCGCATCTCTTCAATCAGTGGTGACAGACGTGAAGCCTCTTTTCTTTTTCAACGTCTGTCCATTTGCATACAACGCTACAACCTGGTCGCTTTCAAAGGCACTTTTTCCTCACATCCTGAAGACGAGGCCTGACCCACCAGCCATACATTCTTCCAATAATAATAGTCCATAAGTCCCTGGGGAATGAAGTACCTCAGGGCAAAAAAAAATAATAGTCTCTATATTCACTATACGTTGCCTTATGTGCCTTTGTGAAATGAACTACTTCCGAATTTTTTTAATAATAATAACAATAATCGCTATGCCATCGTAATTGTAATGCTAAGTGGCTTACGAATAATTTGCGGTGCGCGTCGAAGGGTAGTCGTCTTCGGTTCTTTCCGGATGATTCTCGGTACGTCTCGCGCTGGATCGATATGATGGTCTCGGTTGGTGTGCTTGAAACGGATAGCTACCGAGTATATATTAAAGGATTCGAGTATCCATTGATTAATTCGATTTACATTACTTATCACGATCCTTGTGCTTCGCTAGAAAACAAATGTCATATACAAACCATCCATTCTTTCGTCTATCAGCATAAACAAGTTTTAAATGTCTGGTTTAATGGGTGAGATTGAGAACTTTATGTGTACATTATTTGACAGATAAGCCAACCTCGTCGTTTATAATTGATGTCTTATTTTTAGTTTCTCTTGCTCCAATACCGCCACCTGCATTACAAAGTCGTTCATTCTCGCGTTTCTATAATTTTGACATTATTATGCTAAGGCCATGATAATACTACAACCTGCAGATAATTTCCAGCTGAGGGTAAACAGTACAGAGAAAGTCAATACATTTATTCTATGACACACCCACACAATGTAGGCGTATACATGAACGCAGCACACACATACTGTAATCATGTGCAACTTGTATAGCATTTTGACAACACATGTAGCGCTGTCGTGAATATTCCTATTTAACGTCAAGCAACCCGTTTTAGACCATAACTTTATTAGGAGACTTTTTCAAGAACTATGATTATTTTCTGGACCATGCAAATAATGTTCGAGCGTATGCAATATGCATTATTTTTTGGACTAATCTCAGATAATATAAATTATTAAACTATGCAATATTGCCAATATTGCATTATGGCTAAAGGATGTAGGCTAGGCCTAAGAGGGGAAGGAGGCGGAATAAGACAGAAGAAAAAAGAAGAAGAGAAAGAAGAAGAAAAAGAAGAAGAAGAAGAAGAAGAAGAAGAAGAAGAAGAAGAAGAAGAAGAAGAAGAAGAAGTAGGAGAAGTCTTGTATGTATGGAGGAGTGGTATCAAAATAGGCCTACTTAATTACGCACACACCTGGATGTAAGAAACGATGAAAATAAAATAAAAGCGGAAAAAATGTTGTTTTTCCAAGAAAGAAAAAACGACAAAAAACGACAAAAACTGAAAGGAAAAATAATTAGCCTTTTTTACATCAGAAAGTTCTTTTTAAGCTTAAAAATCTTGCTTAGCCTATATGCAATTTTATCTTGATCTGCAAATAGCTAGCAGCTAACCCAAATTTAAGAGGTGACTCACTGCAGAAAGAAATAATTGAAGGAAGATTGGAGTGAAAGAGGTGCAGAGGAAGGCCTAGACAAAAACTGCTAGACGGGATGATGGAAGAGGGATACAGAGAACTGAAGGACATGGCACAACAGCGGGAAAAGTGGAGACATTGGACGTTTGGACCCAGAGGCGTAGCGATCGCCCTGCGTACCCTCCGACCGAAGGGGGCCCCCGGCAAGGAAGGGGCCCCTAAAAGTGCCAAAAAATGAATGAAATGACTATAAATAAATAAATAAAAGGTCATCAAATTTTTGGACGGCGAATATGAAATTTTCCCGAGATTTTGGCCCAAAAAGGTCATCAACTTTTCAGACGGAGAATATAACTTTTTTTGACATTTTGGCCGGATGACTGAAAAAAGTCGTCAGAAATTTCGGACATTATGCTCGGAGGGGGCCACGTTCGTTGTTGCTACGGCCCTGTTTGGACCTGCCGCTTGGCAGAGAACGTAAAGAAGAAGAACCCAAATTTATTATTAGGCCAAAATTAACTGGTATAGGCCTAAGTAGCATCAATCTACCACAGTTATTTTTTCTTATAACTTTGGTTTAATAAGAAATCAAGAAAATTAAAGTTATTGAAATCTTTTCAAATTTAGATTGTTAACATAAGTCCACATAAGTTCATGCTAATCGGCATAGGCCTAACGCAGATAAAATCTAATCAGAATCAAAGCCCATAGACGTGTACTAAATTGCATATTGTACATTTGTACTTAAAATTGTTCCTTATAAATATTAAAATTAGGCCCAAGAATTTTATATCAAAACAGCTATTACAAATGTCATTGCGTGTAGGGAACTACTACATCTTTTTTTCAAATGATGACTTAAACAATTAGGCCTACTGCGGCACTGCTCGCCTACATAATGAAACTATAGTCAGCTGAATCCTTGAATCCAATGCATACATACATACATACATACATACATACATACATACATACATACATACATACATACATACATACATACATACATGCATACATACATACATACATACATACATACATACATACATACATACATACATACATATATACATACATACATACACACACGCATACATACATACATACATACACACACGCATACATACATACATACATGCATACACACATACATACATACATACATACATACATACATACATACATACATACATACATACATACATACATACATACATACATACATACATACATACATACATACATACATACATACATACATACATACATACATACATACATACATATTACATACATACATACATACATACATACATACATACATACATACATACATACATACATACATACATACATACATACATACATACATACATACATACATACATACATACATACATACATACATACATACATACGTACATATACACATGCAGAAGGTGGCGCGTGTGGTCATTTGAGAAGGAGATGCTAGTTGAGTGGATTGCGTGCCCAATTCCTTCCTTTTTTATGTTACCTGATCAAAGTACCCTAGATAAAATTCTTCCGCAATCGTTAATCTATTGCATGAGCAGCATCGCCTCAAGAACTGATGGAATTTAATCAGACTCTGAAGCGCACTCACAGTCCGGGACCCGATCAACTCGATCCTAGTATAGTTAGTCCAAACTTAGACCTTATTGCTATCCCTCTGACTGACATAATTAATTGCTCATTATCAACAGGAATAATACCTGATAAACTGAAAAAATCCTCAATTACACCTATATTTAAACAAGGCAATAGAGATGATGTAGCAAATTATAGACCGATCTCTATACTGCCTTTTTTTCGAAACTATTAGAAAAAGTGATGTATCAGCGACTATACGATTATATCTCTAAACTAAATATTTTGCATCCCTTTCAACATGGTTTTAGGTCGGGCCACTCGACGGCAATGTCACTGATAAATATTCAAGATAAGATTACAGAAGCCATTGATAAAAATGAATTTTCTATAGGACTATTTTTAGATTTAACCAAAGCTTTCGATACTGTAAATCATAATATATTAATTAAGAAACTTGAAAGCTACGGCATAAGAGGAATCCCTCTTTCTTGGTTTAAAGATTACCTTAGTGGTAGACAGCAACAAGTTAAATGTAATGGCATAACATCAAGTTGGAAATCGATTAAATTTGGAGTACCCCAAGGGTCAATATTGGGTCCTCTATTATTCCTGATTTACATTAACGACCTTCCGAATGTATCCCCCATCCTACACTTTGTACTTTTCGCTGACGATTCTAATATTTTCCTCTCTCACAAATCCTATGAGGAATTATTCCGAATCCTTAATGAAGAACTTGTACTAGTGTCTGACTGGTTTAAAGCAAGCAAGCTATCTCTTAACTTGACAAAAACCAACTTCATTCTTTTCTGCTCTCATAGGAAAGCAACACCACAACTGAAGGGAAAAGTCCACATAGACAATATTGATATTCCACAAGTAGAATCTGTAAAATTCCTTGGAGTCTATTTGGACCAACATCTCACTTGGAGTGTACACATTGAACACATTGCATTAAAACTGTCTAAAAACATAGGTATACTTAAGCGAATATCTTACTTACTGCCTAGAAACATTTTGCTCACTTTGTACTACTCTATGATATACCCGTACATATCCTATTGTAACATGATTTGGGCATCTAACTACAACTCTCGATTTCACAGAATTATTGTCTTGCAGAAGAGAATTGTCAGATTAATAGCCGGTTCTCCTTACAACTCACACTCAGAAAAACTATTCACGCAGCTCGGGATTCTAAAAGTTTTACAAATTAAGCAACTGCAGATGTGTGAGTTCATGCATCGATATACATATAACACATTGCCTATCTCCCATGCCAATCTCTTTACTCTAGCCTCAGATATACACTCATACAACACGAGAAACTTAGCCTCATATAGAACTGTGCGCGCCCGAACAAACTCAAGAAAATTCTCCATTAAGTATGCAGGTCCTATTGAATGGAATAGAATACCTCTAAACCTTCGCAGTATCCCAATTCTTAAGTCATTTAAGCATTGCTTGGGTTTATGGTTGATTAACCAGAACTGTTAGTCGGGTTCATACTTTAAACTTCCTTCTCCCTACTTAGTTAAGGCTTTATGTTTTTTACTTAAGGTTTTCTTACTTTTTTCAGTTTGGTATTGATTTATTTTTAAAAATTAAGACGTGTTTGCATTATGTAATATCGTGATGTTAAAATTTGGAACGTTTAATTTTCGTAGTTAAGTTTTGATTTATTTTTGATTTATTGCATATATGATGGAAAATAGAATATAATTTTATTGTGCTGAATTTGTTAACGCCTAGAACCAGAAAATGTGCTTAGGTGGCCCTAACCAGCGGGACTCTGCAGTCCCTTCTGGGTTTCCTTTTGTTGCCAATAACATTCATGTTTTATTTTTATGTGATGATATGTACCTTGTGTGCTTTTCTCTGGCTCAATAAAAAAAATTTGAAATTTGATTTGAGTGTTGTCTGGGAGGGAGCTGGAGAATTCTTGCGATAGTTTGCAACTAATCGAAGAATGAATTTTGTTGCTACCGAGTATTTATTGTTGCATTGTGTTCTGTGATGGGTCGTGAAAATAGTTCATCAGTTACTGCGATATTTAAACATCTTTCCTCCTCACTGATAGTCATTTTTCATAAATCTCTAGAACGGCAAGCTTGGTGCAAACAGACAAACAAACAAAAAACAAGAGGGCGTTTTTGACAAGACGTATTCCATGATGTGATGACGGTATGCAATTTAGTGTAAAATCAGACAGGCAGACAGACAGACAGACACACACACATTCAGATACATACATGTAGGGAAAGATAGATGGTTGGGTGGATGGACGTATAATATAATTATATATCAGCAGATTAGATATTGATATTGATATATATACTCTATATATATTATAGATAGGCCCTATACTGAATAGCCTACTGATATTAATATAGATAATTGTAGAAATCGATATAGACATGATATTTTATAGATAAAGGGTATAAACAGACATGGAAAATAGATATTGAAATAGATATAGATAGATATATTATAGACTATAGGTAGGTGGTTTGGTGGGCGGACGGACAGACGGACAGAGTCAAACAGACAAACAGACAGACAGACACACACATAATTATAAGACGATCGAGTGCGGGTTATACCAGGCCTCCGTCCTAGACATTTCTGCATCTTAATTCTTCAGTCAGAGGCTCACATTGAAACTGAAATAGGAATTTTGTAATGGGCCTAGTAGCCTAACACAGGTCGCAACTGCACCGCGTCATTACTGCGATATATGAGTTCAATTGGTTAAAAACACAACGGAGTTAGATCGTTTGTCTTATTGGCATGCAACATCATACAGCATTGTGCCTGTATTATTACTCTCTCTACGGATATGAAAATCAGGAATTTTCAGCTTAGATTCTTCGCAAAATCTGACAGAGGACGCAATAGTTTCTAGCGCACTTGTTGTCATTTAAATACTTGTAGCCTGCATCGAAAAAAGCAGCTCTCACATCAACACATGCTTCACTATTCCTGCTGCAGTCCGGTTGACCTGGTCTCCATTGGGTGTAGTTCATTGGGATATCATGTGTATCGTTGTAAGTCCAAACAAATGAACTTGTGCAAGTCCTGTCTTTCCTTGCG
>OX243825.1:27630911-27713411 GCA_945859605.1 Lumbricus rubellus
ACCGGTGGCTTTGGAAACCCTAGGCCCGATCAACAACAAAGGCCTAGATTTTATCTTAGATTTGGGTCGCCGTCTTACGCGAACTACCTGGGAACACCAAGACTTAAATAATCTGACTTTTTATTCCAGCGTATCTCCACGACTATACAACGCTTTAACGCTTATATTAAACAACTGATTGTAGTCGTTCCATGTAAGAAAATCCTGGTTTTAAATTTTACCTATCACTAGTGATGGTAGCGCTGCATTAACGTAAGGTCGCTGTGGTTTATGGACCAAGCCTGAAAGTGAAGAACTACATAACTGTCTACTTTATAACCACACATTGCTTTGAAGTATGCTGCATCAGTAGTTCAAAATACACGAGCAGTGGAACAACAGTAAAATAAAGTTTAAGTCTTACTTGTGGTTTGTGCCGTTTCCACAAAGTAAATGTTCCGCAGAAGAAACCAAATCAGTGTTGTCTGGAAGATGAACATGGTTTTCTCTCCTCTTTGTTTGAAAGACAACTGTACAGACAACTGTGTTCAGTTTATTTTAATTAATATTT
This sequence comes from Lumbricus rubellus, assembly GCA_945859605.1. Classification (NCBI taxonomy): domain Eukaryota; kingdom Metazoa; phylum Annelida; class Clitellata; order Crassiclitellata; family Lumbricidae; genus Lumbricus; species Lumbricus rubellus. The sequence goes on from OX243825.1 coordinate 27,631,462, forward strand.
CATACAGTTTATCATTAGAAATAATAATGCCTTATGTATGAAGAAAAAGAACAGTAGCAGCAAGGGGCTTGTGGAAAGACACGAGGTCAGAAGAGTCAGACACGAAAGACAATTGGTGGTGGCAAAGCAGGTGCCATCAAATTTAACTACCAAGATTTTCTATAAAGAATCGGCTAGATGTGGAACTGAAAGCTACAGACTTATAACCATAGCCATAACCACAACCATAAATTTATTGAACCAAGTAAACAAAATAACATCTTTTCCTTCGGGCTTGAATTAGTCCCTCGCTGGGGAGAGGTCAGCCACTCGGATCCTCTGTCTCCATATCGATCTTTGACCAGCGTCGTCTGATCTCAGCTTGAGATGTTTCAGGTCCTGTTGGATCATGTCCATCCTTCTCTTCTTGTGCCGTCTCCGGCTGCTTTGTCCCTGTACCTCTGCCTTCAAGTAAACAAAATAACACCATGCCGAAAAAATAAACAAATCACTTGATAACAAAAGGAAACCCAGAATGGACTGCAGAGTCTCGCTGGTTACACTGGTTAGGGTCACCTATGCACGTTTTCTGGTGCTAGATGGGTGACATGTAAAAATAATAATAATAATAATAATAATAATACATAATAATAATAAATGATAATAATAATAATAATAATAATAATAGTAATAATATTCATTATATCATCGTAATTGTAGGCCTAATACTAAGCATCTTACCAATAACTTGCTTGCGATGCGTGTCGAATCGTAGTCTTCTTCGTCTTTTTCCTGACGATTCTCCGAAGTCAGTTATGCCCGTTATATGTCTATCTGACGCTCGGTTGATGTGTCTGCAACCTGTAGCCACAGAGTATAAGACTTAAAAGAGGTTTCGGGCATCTCATGATTATTTGGATTCACAGAGAATCACTCAATCCGTGTGCTTCACAGGAAAAGACCTGCCATATACAAACTATCTATTCTTATGCCTATCAAGAAAAAACAATTTTTAAATGTCTGGTCTAATGGGTGAGCTGGGTAACTTCGTGTGTACATTATTGTTCGGCGATGTCAGATAAGCCAACCTCGTCGTTTATTTATGTCTTATTTTTAGTTTCTCTTGCTCCAACAACCGGTCACCTGCATTGCAAAGTCGTTCATCCTTAAGTTATCATGAAAAACAAGTCTTGAATGTCTGCTCTAATGGGTGAGCTAGAGAAAAAAATTAAACGCTATTGTCTGGCTATGTCAGATAAGTCAACCTCATCGTTTATTTGTGTCTCATTTTACAAAATTTCTTTTGCTACAACTACCGGCCACCTGCATTACAAAGTAGTTTATCCTCGCGTTTAGACATGGCTGACATGAGTTAAAACATGAGTTATTTAAACATAATAATGCTATGGCCTCCTGAATATTAAGTCTAACTAAGGGTAAACAATACAAGGAAAATTCAATGTCCTACAGATCAAGACACATGCACCACCCACGTAAACGAACGCAAGCACACACATACTGTATTTTATTATTATTTGACATTATCATGTAGCGCCATCGTAAATATTCTTAACCCTCAGGCTACCAAGATTTTTGTGACACAGCCTACTACCAAAGGGAGTGATTACCACCTCCTGGATTTTTGGCTTCATTTGAGATATCGTAAATTGTAATAATAGTAATAATTATACCCAATGGATAGAGCATTCATTAATGCACAAATGGTATATATAATAAGTTTAAAATATATGTATCTCCCTCGAAATTACAAAAACTGTTTTCATCGGCACCATAAGAATTAACAAACGTTTACTTATGCATGAACAAAATATTAGATTAATATGTGTGTTTTGAACATGTGTGTTTAAAATTATGTATGTATGTTAGTATAAATATGTATGTATGTATATTTGTATGTATGTGTGTATGTATGCATGCATGCATGCATGTATGTATGTATGTATGTATGTATGTCAGTAAACTCATCGACTCTTTTACACTAGACCATAATCCTTTTTTCAGACGATACTAATGCCTTTATATCTCATGCCTCGTATGACCATCTGATATCACTTGTAAATGAGGAACTAGCTCTAGTCAGGGGTCTCAAACTCAAGTCAACATGAGGGCCGAATTTGAAAATTTACAGTATTTAGGCCTTTAGGGTGAGGGTTACAATGCTGTAACAATGATTATAATCCTGTAAAATCACCTACGTTTTTTTTATATTTGTAACTGGCTGCGAGAATCTCAATAAAACGAATAAATATATAAAGTTAAGCAGTTTGTTCCGCTTTCTCAACAGGTTCTTGACAAACGGAGTCATAAAGGGCGGATCTATCTCTTTAATTGTGATACTCCGGACTGGAAAGTAGAGGTCAGTGGACGCATTGATGTAATCGTAGAAGGCCTTGAAGGCTTTTCCTGGAGAAGAGCTCTTTGTGATGAATGGCCAATCTTGCGCCATCAGATGGGTCTGGAGGGATGCATTGTGATTTGGCGACCGAGGACGATAGAACTTCACTTGACTTCCATCAACTCGCGCTCTAGATACCTTTTGTCTTTTAAAACTTGCGCCCTTTGAGTCTTTGACTTACCGACATGTCAAAATTGCACTTCATTCTTTTCGTTCTATCAATTTTTGCTCCTTTGATTTTCCCCTTTTGAATCACCTCAAGTGTCACTTTGTGCCTTCGATTCCTGGAACCCAAGCAACCACCCTGGCCAGCCTTCTCCACGAGTTATGATTTCCAGTCGTGTCCCTCAGTTCCTTCAAGTTCATCCAAGGTGTAACCTCATATATTTCCTCCATCCACTTCCTTCATGGGCGTCCTCTCCTCCTTCATCCCTCTCCGCAGGCCAGCATCATCGTTTATCCAGGCCGTTTGCACGCATCAGGTGCCCGAAGAACGTAATCTTCTGTCTTGCCGCTCTCTGCCTGTGGTCATGTTAATTGTTAACTTGTGCGACCAACAAATTCTCTAAGTAAAAATTCCCCAAGTGTAAACTTTTGAATACTTAGGCCTACTTCACTTTAACTAGTTCTCACTCTCTCACCTATTTCACACTCCTACATTCGACCGACTCTTCAACTTCTAAACTTACTCGACAGTTTACAATTATATTAGCCTCTCGCTTATAAAATTAGGGCCTACAACGTTAAAAAACTGCTTGAATGCTGCCTGCTAAGCGTAATGCGTCGTCTATTTTTGTTTACATGGAAGTTATTATAATTGTCGCCACTCTATAACTAACGGAATTTTCGCACCAAAGTATCTAAACTCAATAGTCGTCTTTAACTTTCAAAATTACACCGTTCCATTGCCCTAGATTATTATAGGCCTAATAGCAATTGTCCATTGATATTCCTAATGGCTGTAATGTTCAACGTTTATTATTGTTGTTGACCTAGGCACCGATAAATGTACTGCAGCCTTCTTTTTCGCGTTATCTGCCCTCTGACACCAGTTTTCTCTGTTCTGCGCTTCTCTTTTCAGTCCACTTTACGTGTATCCATCTTCTGTCAGCATCCAGTCCAGCAGCATTGTTCTTGGTCTACCTCGTATTCTTTTTCCCTCCATTCTTGCCTTCTTCTGCCACCCACGTATATAGTGTCCATCAGTGATCTCTTTTCTTCCACCAACCAGATTTCCTCATTCGTTCTTCGCTCAACCAAGCTGATTCTCTCCATTCTGCGCCAGATCCACATCTCGAAGGCCTCCAATCGCTTTATGTCATCTTGTCGCATTGTCCACGTTTCCGAGCCGTACAGGACAACACTCCACACCAATGTCTTCACCATTCTCTTCTTCAGCTTCATGTTTAGACTGCCTCTGAGTCGCTCCCCCTTTTGTAGAATGCATCTTTCCCCCATAGCTACAGCCTACCCATTGTCTAAAGTGCAAAAAATGCCTGGACGCCTCTCATCTTTTCAGTGTGTGCTGGCCAAATAAGTGGCAGGACGGCATTCAGATTTGAGAATAATTGCATGGACGCCGTCCATGACCGTCATGTCACACTTTAAGCTCGGCCATTTTCATTTTTCTAGAAATTTGAATTTCATTACTTAATATCAAAATTTTTAATGTGACAGATTCCTCATTACCAACTTGATTGTCATCTTGCTAAGTGACTTTACAGTGATGTGCAGCTACGCTGGCACCCTGTTTCTGTTTAAAATGGTAATATTAATGATCAGCTGGCAATATCACAGCTATTTGATAACAATTATTTGAAATGAGACTTAATAAAATCGAGTGTTTGTTACTTTTTGTTGCGTCGCGCTTTTGAATCGTGAAAAAACGGTGGGTGGCCTCACTAAAAGTGGTATAACTTGTTTTGTTTGAAGTATTGTGATGAAATCCAGCCATCATGTGTAAATATGAATTGTCTTTAAGACTGTAATATTTCAATTCGAAATCCTACGTCTGGCCAAGATATTGGCAAAAACCTTAGTTTTTTGCCCACCCTGTCTGTCTGTCTTTTTGTCTGTCTATCTGTCAGTCTGTTTGTCTGCCTGTCTATCTGTCTATCTGTCTGTCTGTCTATCTGTCTATCTGTCTATCTGTCTATCTGTCTATCTATCTATCTATCTATCTATCTATCTATCTATCTATCTATCTATCTATCTATCTATCTATCTATCTATCTATCTATCTATCTATCTATCTATCTATCCATCTATCCATCTATCCATCTATCCATCTATCCATCTATCCATCTATCCATCTATCCATCTATCCATCTATCCATCTATCCATCTATCTGTCTATCTGTCTATCTGTCTATCTGTCTATCTGTCTATCTGTCTATCTGTCTGTCTGTCTGTCTGTCTGTCTGTCTGTCTGTCTATCTGTCTATCTGTCTGTCTATCTGTCTGTCTGTCTGTCTGTCTGTCTATCTGTCTGTCTGTCTGTCTGTCTGTCTGTCTGTCTGTCTGTCTGTATGTCTGTCTGTCTGTCTGTCTGTCTATCTATCTATCTATCTATCTATCTATCTATCTATCTATCTATCTATCTATCTATCTATCTATCTATCTGTCTATCTGTCTATCTGTCTATCTGTCTATCTGTCTATCTGTCTATCTGTCTATCTGTCTGTCTGTCTGTCTGTCTATCTGTCTATCTGTCTGTCTATCTGTCTGTCTGTCTGTCTGTCTGTCTATCTATCTATCTATCTATCTGTCTGTCTGTCTGTCTGTCTGTCTGTCTGTATGTCTGTCTGTCTGTCTATCTATCTATTTTTCTATCTATCTATCTATCTATCTATCTATCTATCTATCTATCTATCTATCTATCTATCTATCTATCTATCTATCTATGCATCCATCGTATCTAGATATCCATCTATCTGTTTGTCCGTCTGTCTATCTATTTATCTCTCCATTCGCTATAATTTTTATGAATCAAATCTTTGCAGAAAGCATAATTTTGCAAGGCATTATGAATACGCAGGCAGCTGCTGCTCTGGGTGATACAGACACAAAATAATGAATTTAGCCTAATGATAATATTTTATAAACAAACGCAAACGATTGAATGGTTTGTCTTTAATATTGGTATAACTATACAGCATCAAACAGCTCTGAGTCTCTGACATGTTAAAATCCTGTCAATATACGACAGCATGTACGAAAATGAAAATCAGACATTTTCATTCTAGGTTGTTCTCAATATCTGGCAAAGTACGCAATATCTGTTAATGCAATCATTGTCATTTAACTGGCCTGCCGTGAGGCCAACGCCCCTCATTTCAACACACTTCTCACTTCGACGGTAGCAATCCGGTTGGCCTGGTCTCCAGAATGAAGAACGTGGCAGAGATATATTTGTCATTGTGATATCACGTGTCTTATTGAAAGTCCAAACAAAACCTCTTTTAGAGCAATCCTTGTCTCTCCTTGCGCCCCCTGTCCAGTACAGTAGGTCAGACCGGAAATAGCAATGGCTGGACGTCTCTGAAAAGCAGAAAACTCACTATAGGACTACACGTGTAGGACTACACGTAAATTTTTTAAATTATTATTATTAAAGTTTTCGTGGAGCGCGGTGGGGTAGTGGGTATGTTCGTCGCCTTGCAGCCGAAGGGCTGCACCACCTAAAGTCGGCGCGTAGGAACCTTCGGCAAGTCTTTCAGTCGCAATTGCTCAGTGCTTCGGCGTGAAATTCCGATGCAGTGTCCGCGCTGCAGTCGGGAGCACCTCTGAGTAGTGAGATTGAAGAGGTGGGAGATTTTTTGGAGTTTCCATTACCAGGAATATTGATCTGGAAATCAGCCAGGAATTCTAAGAGCTACATGTTTTATTGCTTATTTAAACAATTAAAATAACCAGTGTCACAGTAGACCTACTGGTACAAGCAAACAGTGCAGAAGCGATTGTATCTCTTCGGGTAAATTCTTGGCAGATAAAATTTCTGGCAATCTTGCGGCAGGACAACAACCATGGCAGGGCAAATGTTTTTTATATGGGCATTTGCCCTGATTTGCTCTGGCGTAGCACCACCAATTATAACAGATTAACATTATTATATTTCCGCGCTTTCGCCAGTGGTAGACGGTGGACCCTGGCTCAACCTCTATCCTACCAATGTGAGCTTTTCACCCCGGCTTCTGCCTTTCTGCAGGAGCCGCCGTTAACTGCGCTCAGCTACCCGTGGAGACTTCCTTCCTTGAGACTTTTTCGCGTACTGACACCATGCAGCGAAGAAGAGCATTCTTAATAATTATGATGACGCCATTGCACAATGCGTTGCATGGCACTTGAGTTCTGATCGGATGGTATTAAAAATGTCTTATGCTGTAGGCCTAACACTAGACTGGAATGCTACATGTAAAAGACACGTTGATAGCCTATTGTAAAAAAGAAGTAATGAAAAAGCCTATCAGTATCGCGCCATTGGAGCTTTCCCTACCTGAGTTCTGTCCACTGATTATTCTTTAGATTAGGCAATACAGGATTCATGTGCAGTTCCTGGCCAATATCTTGACCAAAAGTAAGAATTTCGGAATGAAAATTTTCAGGCTTAAAGACAATTCATATTTACACATGACGGCCAGATTTCATCAAAATATTTCAAACTGAACAAAAGTTCATTTGACAACGGTTATTTGAGATGTGACTTAATAAAACCGTTTTCTGCTACTTGTTGTTGCGTTACATTTTGAATCATCAAAAACGGCGCAGGTCTCACTAAGAGTGGTATAACTTTGGTTCTGTTTGAAATATTTAAGAAAACTAAATCTGGCCATCATACGTAGCCTACATATGAATTGTCTCTAAGACTGTAAAATATTTTATTTCTAAATGCCTACTTCTGGCAAAAACATTGGGGTAATTTATTTTGGCCCACCCTGTAGTCCAGTCGTGTCTAAGCAGGATTCTAAAATAAGAGCTTTAGTGACGCCGATTGACAAATTTCGCCGTATAAATCTGATCGGATGGTACAGTAATTATTGGTAACACATGATAAGCATAGGAAGCTGCAGCTAGGTATGCCTACGTATTAGTTTTCAATCAAAGGCACGGTAAGGTTCTGAACATTCAGAGACGCATCCAAGCATGTCAAGTTGTCAACCCGTCAATCCTTACTTGCGTCTAGTTTCTAGTAGGCTGGGCTGTGACTGAAACCCGTTAACGTCTACTCTGCATTGTAAAGTTCGTAAGCAAAAAACTACGCAAATGCTAAGAACTTATTTAAAAGGGTAGGCCTACATAAAAGATAGTCAATAATTGTTTGCTATTCTTTATTTCTACACTTGCTTATTGGTCAGTTGCAAAACCATAACTAGACTCACCCCAATCTAAAACAAGTGAAACCAACAGAGATTGGATGATGCTACGTTCTGCGGCCGTTGATATCATGACCGCCCTTGCACCGTAAGCAAGGAAGTGGCACATTTCGTTCCCCAACTTCCACGGAACTTTAATGTTAGCCACTCCGTAACAGTATCTTGAGTAAGTAGCTTCTGGGCGAATGAAATATCGCGGACAGCCATCACCTGCAACATGGCGTATAACAATAATTATTATTATCAGCATTCCAGTAGCCTAAAGTTCATACGAACACCAAGCACCGTTATGACTATTTTTGTACAGAGGTGCTTCGTTCTCCAGGATCTTACATGTAAAGAAATAGCAGCTGAAATGGAATAGGTCGCCAATTCAGCTACCGCCCCAGCGTGTCACCGCAGCCGCCGCCGAATGTACTCGCATACAGGATGGAGCGACAGGGTCTATTATGGTGGCATTCCAATTCCAAAGGAGGCTGCATCATCCTCACCACAGAATTAATTAATTGTCCCGTCTGTGCGTAAAATAATGATCTGTGGGTTCCTTGATGTTTGGCACTCCAGCTTATGCAAGACTTCGGCTGATGATGTCATTAACCCATTTACCGCCAACGTTGCGAAAACGCAACGTATTAGGTAAAAATTGTGGAAAAATCAACAACGACAGAAACCTGCACGAATCCATTTTTTCTTACTTAATGGGTGTTTACCAAGTATGCTGTTACCAAATATAATTTTATTTATTGACATCTAATATTTTTTTGAATTTGTCAAAATTTGGTATTTTTGGCCTCTGCTTAGGGGGTTTTGTTCAATAATCTTTTTTCTCATAACGGGTCAAAATTTCTGAGAAGCAAAGCTGTCCGATTGGAACACTAATGTGAATAATTAACGTCTTTTGTTTATTAAATTTATATGTCATTGTATTCTGAAAGCGTAATCTGCGAAATTTTAATGTTGCGTTTTCGCAACATCGGCGGAATGCGCTATGCGAATTATGTTGCGTTTTCGCAACTTCGGCGGAATACGCTATGTATAGCCTACGCATTATGGCACGTATAATACATGTAGTAACTCACATAAACTTATATGAACTTTCGATTGCTTGCCAAAAAACTACCTGGGGTACCTGGCGTTTCCCAGGAAATTTCTGGTTTCCGCCCCACCAGCCCCCAACAGCGCCAACTACTGGGCGAAGTGTCACACCCAGCCTCCAGACAGCCCCTACCTCTCTGGGGTATCCGGCGTTGACGTAGCTCGGAAAGCTTCGGCTTTCCCCGCCCTCGCCACTACCCACTACCCCGCCCTCTCAACCCCATCCAGTTCCACGCTCTCCCCATGATCGGAGTTTGGTTTCCGTTCTTGGGGGGGGGCTAACCCCGAGTCTGGGCCATATTGGAGGGGCTAACCCCGCAAAATGATACCATTTTCATGGTAAAAAAGTTGAATCTGGGCCTTGTTGGAGGGGCTTAGCCCCACCCCTAGTCCCTGATAAACTCCGCCCATGGCTCTCCCACACCACCCCACTCCGTACCCATCCCCTCATCCAACCCCACCCCTACCCATCCACGCCTGCCGCCCGCCCTAACATGCTTCCACCGCTCTGGTGTCCCCCAGTGTTATCCAGTAAATTTAGATTTGTGACTACCAACACCAACCGCCATTCCTGGCCTCACCACCTCCCACCCCCCACCCACCACGCCACCCACCCAACCACACCCCACCTCACCAGTCACCACCTACCTCACTGCCACCCCACGGAGTCCCAATCCTCTTCTCTGAAGTAACGGCGCTACCCGTGAAATTTCGAGACAAAAGTTTTCGTTCGCTCAGAAAGCCACCGCCCACCCCATCCCTGGTGGGCCACTGTGTGCGAGGTTTGTCCTTGTGGGCGAGAGGTCGCTGTGGGGGCACTCGGTCTAGCAGTCAGCTTCGGATTAGATGTGAAACTAGGTCGAAGATCTGGAAATAGCGATATTTGTGTTATTTTCCGGCCGCCCATCGCCTCCCCCCCCCCTACAGTGAGGGGTAAAAGCCAGTTCATCCACTGGATGGCCCTGGCGGTCCTCTGTTCAGGTGCAATGTTTCAGGTCAATAGCTGCGAAACTGTGGGCGTACATTCTGGAAAACACACACACCTACATAGTCACATTCACCTCAATAAGCATAGATAAAGTTCACCTTTCTTGCCGTTGTTGCGAAAACGCAACGTCCTGAAACTATGTCACAACAAATAATTTTAATAAAATTGCACTCTCAGAAGTCTATTGGCATCGTATTGATGATATACTATCAGCTGCAGCTTGATACCCTGGCTATTTCACATAAAATGGGTTAAATCAGTGATTCCCAACCTAGTGTGCCGCGAGAACTTTGCAGGCGTGCCGCGGGAAAATTCTAAGATTGTCATTAATTAGGCCTAATAATGATTCAAAGCAAAACATCCGAAAACATCATCACTGCAACATCAAAACTTAAGTCAGTTGGCTTAATCTCTCATACGGTATTAGGTTAAGATCCCCAAGGGAAATCTTGATTGTTTTCCCACATTCATTGAATCTCAGTCAAAAAAGAAAGTTGCACACATGGGCTGTAACCTGGGCGGAGATTTGCAGGGGACGAACGAGTGGCCGAAGGAAAGACGCGAGATTTTTTGACGGACGAATGGCTGAGTGTCGCAAAAAGTTCCTATCTTTTGCCGGAAAAAATTTGTGACAACCTTTTATTAGTCATCCGGCCGAAAAGGCAAGAAAATCTTCTATTTTCACCGCCAAAAAGTTTATGACTTTTTTAAAGTCATCTGGCTAAAAAGTCATGAAAATTTTATATTTTCACCGCCCAAAAAAGTTGATGACCTTTTTTAGTCCTGACGCTCAACAATTGGAGAGACAAATGCATGGGCCGTCCCCCAACACCTCTCCATTGGGGGACCGTCCCGCTGTGCCCTCCTAGGTCTTCGCCCATGGTTGCACCTAAAATACTAAACACATTGATAGACATTGATACAACTACCATTAGGCTACTTCTCTTCGCTTGCAATCGACAATTTTGACTGGGTAACATGGGCGGAGTTTGGATTCCGTTTTGGGGGAGCTAAAAACTTGGACTTTGTTTGGGGCGAAGACTCAAATTTTTCCTCGACCCAAAAAGTTGATGTTTGTTGCGAGTATGATTGTCGTCTAGATGGAGCCTCATTTCAATTTGATCTGCTAGACAAGACTCACCAGAATAAGGCTAGGGCATATTATTTAGATAAGAGGACCATTAAAATTAGAATATTATTAAATAATAGTGACAAATTGATTAAAAAATTGATAATTATAATTAAGTGTGCCGCGAAATGTTTTCATTTTTCATAGTGTGCCGCAAGTCAAAAAAGGTTGGGATTCACTGCATTAAATTTTGTTGCTGCATGTCTGGCTATTCTGCCCCGGCCTAGGCTATAATTATGATGGGCCATAGGAAATTTCTCCAGTCCCATTTAATCCACATGGGCTTGTGGGAGGGGGATACCACACACGCGCGCGCGCACGCACACACACACACACACACAAACTCTCTCTAACGCACATTATAATTATAATGAGCTATTATGACCTAATCGCTCCATTTACGAACATTCGTATTTTAATTTTTCTGCTATCACTAGTGACGACTGATATGATAGGGCAGCGGTTCTCAGACCGTGGCCCGAGGCCAAAAGTGACCCGCTAAGACTAAAAATGGCCCTCATCTCTCGAAGAATTTTAAAATATAATAATATTATTATGAAAAATTGACAATTTGGACGGGATAGAACCGTTAGAACGCAAAATTTTTTCTATTACAAATTACTTTATTTTGACGTCTACATGTATAAATAGCAGTAAACATTCTAATTTGAATCAATTATAACAGTTTTATATACTTTTAGGTAATTGAATTTTAGCCTTGTGGACCCCTAATGTTCTTTGACTAAGAAAAAGTGGCCCTCTTGTCCTCAAACTTAGAAAAAGTGGCCCTAAAGTCAGAAAAAGTTGGGACCCACTGTCATAGGGTGTACATGTAGTAGACTAACGCAAGGCACTTTGGTTTATGAAATCGGGCTAGAAAAGTATTTTTTCTGTCTTATAATCACCCATTGTTTGAAGTATACTGCATGAGTAGTTTAGGTACCTGCGCTGGAAATAACGTATAATATTATAGGCCTATTAAGTTGGTTTACTGTCAATACCGCGCACACAATACCGCGCACACAATACCGTACCGCGCACACAATACCGCGATTTACAATACCGCGCACGATCGATACCGCGAATTTGTTCAATCCAGATTATATTTTATAAATATAGATACATCCATCCAGCTTCTATTTCTCGCTCGTTATTTTAGTCAATCTAGCTTCTATTTCATATATAAAAATACCCTCATCCAGCTTCCAGTTCTCATGCTTTATTCTCGTCTATCCAGCTTCTATTTCTGACATAGAAATACCTTCATCCAGCTCTTATTTCTCATGCTTTATTTTCGTCAATCTAGCTTCTATTTCATATATAAAAACACCCTCATCCAGCTTCCATTTCTCATGCTTTATTTTTCGTCAATCCAGCTTCTATTTCACACATAGAAATACCTTCATCCAGCTCTTATTTCTATGTATTTCTATGTCTAAAATAGAAGCTGGATTGACGAGAATAACGAGCGAGAAACAGAAGCTGGATGAAGGTAGATATAGGTATGAAAATTAATATAAGCTGGACAGTGATGGGAAGTATTTAAAATACTAGTATTTAAAATAGTATTTTAAATACAATCTAAGTATTTTGTACTTGTATTTTAAATACTTTTGTGATCAAGTATTTTTACTTTTACTTAAAATACTTTTTGGGTAGTATTTTGTACTTAAAATTATGATGATGTCAAAATACTTTTTCAAAATACTTTTGAATCTCACCAGCTGCAATTATCTATGCAATATTGCTTGCTCATGCACTAGGCTTCTTCATAACTCAAACAAAAGAATCCTTGTACACAATGTACATTGTAAACACAATACAGTTAAGCAGGTTGACATTGATTAGTGATTGTTACGGATGGCTGGGCACCGCTGACCACAGAGGAGGAATGTTATTTACAGATGTATTTGTTCTATGGTGTAGGGGAAGAGTATACCCATCTATGTATACATACCAATGATCGAGGCATCAATGACACACATAATATTATTATAATTAGGTTTTAAGTCAGTTTGATGTTTGACACCACAATGGACTTGTCGATGCTGATAGAATAGAACTTAGGCTAGATGTTAACTATCTAGATGTTTATGAATAGGACAAATGAGGATGGCATTAGACGTGTCTATTGGTTGGTGGAAATTGGAACTTCTCTTACCTTGGAACGGGCAGAGTTTCATAACATCGATCTCCATTAATGGATCATTGACTACGTACATATACTTGAAGAACTATAGCATATAGGAAGACACCTATACCACTTAGTTGACCTGTGCTGGTGTATTGTATTATTATCTCAAGGGATAGGCCATTCCCATACCACAGATTTCAGACACTTAGGCCTACTTAAAAAGTAGCCTAGATCTGGGTTTTGCTGATGGTGCGAATTGTGACAGGAAGTCTCAACATAGCAGACTTTATAAGGTACGTACGTTCAGGAGTGGAAGAATGTTTATCCGTCCCATTGTGCCAGACCACGGAACAAAACTTTGTCTAATTTAGTGTTTTTAAATTTTAAATTTGGATAAATTACATTGACCATTCTTTCTGCATAAATAGTAGGCTCCCGATATTTTTTATATGCCATTAAATTGTGTGTTTCTGTGGATCTTGATGTTAACGAACTCTGACTAGAACTAGAACACATCCCTAGTGTCTTGGACTCGGCCTTGAACATCTTTGGACCCAGAAAATGTGTTTTTAAATAAAAATTCTATGTTAAGAATTTTTTGTCGCAATTTAATATGACTTCCTATTTTGCTATATAGTTTGGCAGTGAGTATTTTGTACTTAGTATTTTAAATACTTTTCCAAGCCAAGTATTTTATACTTGTATTTTAAATACTTTTGTAGAAAAGTATTTTTACTTGTATTTTAAATACTTTTGTGACCAAGTATTTTTACTCATACTCAAAATACTTTTAAAAAGTATTTTCCCCATCACTGAAGCTGGATTCAACAAATTCGCGGTATCGATCGTGCGCGGTAACGATCGTGCGCGGTATTGAATATCGCGGTATTGTGTGCGCGCTATTGTGTGCGCGGTATTGTGTGCGCGGTATTGACCGGATACCTATTAAGTTTACCTGTGACAAGTCCCGTTGCCACGAAGAAAATGTTTGGCAGAAGAAACCAAATCAGTGTAGCATGGAAGATGAACATGATCCTCTCTCCTCTCTGTTAGAAAAACCACACACAACAGTGTGTTAAATTGATTTTAATAGTATCTCATGCAGTTTATGATTATTAATAGCGTGTAAGCTTAGGCCTGTTACGCGAGGAAAGGAACAGTATAAGAGCATCGTCGATTCAAGAAGGAATGCATGTAGGCTAACAGGACACCGGGCGTGAAGAGATAGGGACGAGAAACTTGATGGTGGCAGAGGAGGTGCGCCAGAGATAAAAAATAAGTAGATTTTATTCGACTGCGCTATTATGATGTGTTAAACTTTGCTTGAACAATGAACAATGTAGCCTAAAATTATTGCATAGGTTATCATGTCTCGCAAAGTCCATCTGCTGTTTTTCTTGTCATGTCCGTTCTGCTATATACAAGTGTAGCAAGTCATGTCCCACTTAGCTGTTTGCCTAACCAGGTCCACCCCTCTGCAATAGTTACGCCATGTCCCTATTGTCTATTTGCCTAGACATCTTGTTCCCTTTCGATATTTTGTCCAGTCAAGTTCCCTTCAATTTGTCTAGCCAAGTCGTGTTTGGCTAATAACTATGTCTACACTCTAAAGCCAGGCGTTTACAATCTGAACACATTTTGAAACGCGTAATTGTAACACTTACAGAACGCGTCCGGGCGTTTCAAATTTAAACGTTAGCATTCTATTTTTGAACACCTTATGCGTCTCTAAGAGAACGCGTCTGACGTTTCCAATGTTAACGGTAGCGTTACGTGTCTGAACACTTATGTGTCTAAGAGAACGCGTCCGACGTTTATAATGTTAACCCTAGTGTTATATTTTTGAACACCTACGTGTCGTTAATGGAACGCGTTTGGTGTTCCTAATGTTAACGCTAGCCTAAGCTTATTGAACACTCTACGCGTAACTAATAGAACGCGTCCTGCGTTCCACTAATAGAACGCGTCCTGCGTTCCCAATATTAATGCCAGTGTTATATCTTTGAACACTAGTGCCAATATTTTAAACGCCTGTTAGGTGTTCTACTTTGAAACACATTACGTGCGCAAAATTTGAAACGCGTAATTGTAACACTTACAGAACGCGTCGGGGCGTTTCAAAAACGTACATGTTCAATCAGTGTTCATGAACAGAACACAGCAATGTGCACTTCATTAACACTAGTGTTGACAACCTATCAATACTTGTTATGAACCCAAATTTTTTAAGTCAAGACATAACACAAATGATATTTACAATATAATGAAAGCATTTTTTACAATGAAGTCCAAAATTTAAGCCAACATAATTATCAAAAGAAATTGATTACTCTAAAAAATCAATTGCATGTTATGCAATGTACAAAATGACTATATGGTACAATTAAGCCTATAATTATACTATGTGAGCGTCTACAGAGATGCACGAAAAATGAGTTTGTAACAGAATGAAAAAGCAAAAATCTAAATAAAATACCAACAGCAGACAATAATTAATACTACATACATGTATACTGTATATGTTTAGGCCTATATATATGTATATATATATATGAAATATATATATATATAACTTCACTGCATGTGCATGGAATAATTATCACAGCTATAAGATAAAAGTCATAATATGAGACTTATATAATCAATCCAACTCTATATTATGTTGGTAATATACGCCATGGATGGTCACAAAAAGTTATAACTGCTTTTGTCACCCCCTCACCACTTGTCGACTTTGGATAGACCTGCTCGTTTGCAGACCATATATGACACATTAAAAGTGCACTCGTTAACAGTAATAATGCATGAACATACATTATAAAAGTTATCACTAAATTGCTTTTGTAATAATTTACACATATCTATGGGCATAATTGAAATGTCTGAGTACACTTGAAATTTGAGAAGTAAGGCAAGTTAAATGTTCACATAAAATTATACACTGCAACTTGTACAAACGACATATTATAAATGAAATTGGTGCATAGAGCACACATTGAACTGAAGCTCTCTACATCAACCCTGGTGGGCTTTATGTAGTAATTATCATTGAATTTTAAAATTAAGCAAACTTAACTACAAATTAATAATATTTTACAGCAGTACGGAAAATTTTCTATTTTTTTCAAATTGTCCTGAAAAATAGAAGTTTGATGCAAATGACATCATTACTATACGACCTGAACTTTTATGTTTGACCAAGTATATGTCACGACTCACGATCCAAAGGGATGTTGAATTTTAAGAATCTATAGAATTTTACTGCTTATTTTTATATTTACAAAAAGGGTTAGGATTTTTCCCGACAGTGTTTTTAGCGTAAGACCCAAAAGCAAGTTATATGGGGTAATTAAAATCAAATTCAAATGGTAAGGAAAACTCTTAGACCATAGGTTCAATTCAAACAGGAAATGCAACTAAAATGTCAAGACCCAAATGAATTAGAAAAATATCGCACAGCTATTGACACAATAGTGACAAACGTTCAGTGAGCCTTATATAAGGAACACTGAAAACCCAACAAATAATGAGTTGTTAATCTTGTACTATAGCATTGCAGAATGAAAAACAATTAATGTTCCTGCTAATGATTCTGGCAAACTGTCCATAACAGAACGGAGTATCTCAACAAAGAATTTATATTCTTTCTTGTAAGGTTCACCAATTTCTGGAGTCTGGAAAACACCTAAGAAATTGGCATAAACTCTGAGCTGTCTGGGGTACTACAGATCAAACACATAATATACACAACAACAAGAAGCCAAATATACACTGAAAATCCATGCAATAATGGGTGTGCTTGTGCTATAGTGTCACAGAATAAGACAATATTAATCGTCAGACAATGACTTGGGTAAGCTCTGTTCACGGTTTTTTAAATGAAAAATTTACACTGTGTGCCCCATGGGCGGAGACAGTAATTTTTGAAGGCGAGGGTCACAATTTTTGGGCTCAGGAATGAACATTTTTTCGGACCTTTCACTGAAAAAAATGATGACCTTTTTAGCCATTTGGTCGAACTTGCCTTCAAATATTTTGTTAGTCATATCGGGCTTAGGCACTTTAACCACAGCTGTGTCCCTCACGATGTAAACGCCGGTTAAATCGTCGTAAATTTTCAAAAGAACAACATGTAGCGGCTCATTTTCTGCTGTTTCTAAAGACTGCGCCACATAGCTGTCCATGTTCTGAAACAAAATGCACAGCATTCATAATGATGAAATTTATACAGGCAGGCAGGAAGGCAGGCAGACAGACAGACAGACAGACAGACAGACAGACAGACAGGCAAACAGGCAATTTGCAGTCACCGGTGTGCTATAGATTAGACATATAGATAGAATTGGCTACAAAATCGACTTTAGTATTATTGATTTGTCAATGCTAGCTTATAAAATGGCATAAATACTCAACTAAATGTAGACTGCTGTCAGAAAGTGTATTTTTGAAGATAACTTTCGTTCAATGCAAACTAATTTCAAAGTTACACAATTCATTTTAGCCATGGCCCATTGAATTGCTCCTTGCATTTCATGTAAATTTATAGAAATTGGAAATTGTGATAAAAATTAAAATATACAGTGCTCAACGTTTCTGAATCAGATTTTACTGACCTTCAACACAGCTATTACAGACGAAGTTGTAAACGCCTGCCTTTCTCCTTCCTACGACCCTGGCTGAAATATGTCTGCTGCTCCATAAACTCCACAACGGGCAACATTCGACCAGCACCATATATACAAAAATAAGCCATAATATACTGTATTCATTCATTCATTCATTCATAAATACTTAAAGAGCTACTCCAAGAAAATTACTCATAAGAATGCATCACTTCAAAATGCACAAAACAGTTTTGAGTTTGATGAAGAGGATTTCAGAGAGCGACTTAGGTTTTTGGCATAGCTGTAAAGGAAAGTCAATCCAGGCCAATGGGTTTATCACAAAAAGATCAATCTTCATAGTTGCAGTACAAGCAAAACAATCAGGAACCGGTTTTTCATGGGCTGAGCTTACGGGACAAGGTCCTTTTATACGGATTTGCCAATGAGGTATGCCGCAAAAGCGCAAGACCCGATCCAGACTTACTATTTGGCTAGATGCAGATATTGAACTTCAGGTGCTTTTAATAGACTTTTGGATATAATCTAACAGCAAACCTTTTAGTACTCAATAATGAACTCTAATAATATCAGCATTACATTTCTTAGTTTGTAAAGAAACCAGAAACACAATTAATTAGAAGAGAGTTCTAACAATTCCCCAAATTCTATTTGAAGCATGCTAAATACAAGTGAAAACATGAAAAAATAGCAATTACCTCGCTTTCGGATATTGCTTTTGCAATGTGCTCATGAACACCAGCAATAATTATACATAGATCTCTGGAAGACCACAGACCCACGGTGATTGTTCTTGCATGTTCAATACACATGATAAACCAGAACTGAAACCAAAACCAAAATAATGTGAATCAACAAGACCCATTAATAATAAACCAGTAAAATGTATCAACGGTTTGACGATGGGCAATATTCAAAAATAACTCTTATAGGCTACATTTGATAACAACAGATTCTGAATATTTCAGGTAACAAAATAGCATGTATGCAACTATGCATAATTATTGTATAACCAAGTGAATCTAATAATGCACTCCATGTATGTCCATAGTTCAATTTTTCGACATAATAATTATATACACTTCTTGAAATTGAATGCCTAGATGTTACCCCTCAAATGCAACTAAGATATGCCCCTATGTTGCCACTGAATTACAAAGTGTGAGAATATTGTCAACAGGGAAAAATCAGTAGAAAAATTCAGGCGCATTTAAGTTGTCAAGCCGCAAAAATTTACATCAGCAATTATGAATAGTATGTGATGACAATACAAGACCTGACACATGCGGCAGTGGAAAGACAAAAATGGCGAGGAATAATTAGGATGGCAGCGGGCACCTACGGGCACTGGTCCCTCGGTTCTTGATGATGATGATGATGATGATGATGATGATGATGATGATGATGATGATGATGATGATGATGATGATGATGATGATGATGATGATGATGATGATGATGATGATGATGATGATGATGATGATGATGATGATGATGATGATGATGATGATGATGATGATGATGATGATGATGATGATGATGATGATGATGATGATGATGATGATGATGATGATGATGATGACGACGACGACGACGACAATGATGATGATGATGATGATGATGATGATGATGATGATGATGATGATGTGATGACAATGTACAAGCACTATGACATTATTCCATTTCTTTTTAAGTGCTCGCATAAACCAATTTCATTAACCAAGAAAGGTCTTATTACACTACGATATATAGAATCTAAGTATAAATTTCTCCCCAAAACCAGAATCATCCCGAAAACAATTATTATATATGAACAGTATACGTTAGTTACCTTCGTCAGTGAAAGTGTAAGGAAACAGAAGTTGAGATGATTACAAGAAACAACAGGACAATAGGGTCTTAAACTAGGCAATTTGCACCTTACGTGCGTGCTACGCTTTCAGGTTTCAAGAGGAGACATACTTACTGTATAATATACCCATTGTTTTACAGAAAATTTAACACACAAAATGAACCTGCCAAAACGATACATTTTCTCCAATTTCGGTGAAAAATAAGACTTCATCTAAGCAGTAATAATAAAATATAATTCAAAACATTCAACTGCCAAGACATCGAAATTCGAAAGTACACACATACTCATTAATATTCATGACATTATGACCGTGCTTTGATGGAAAATAATTGAAAATATTCTTTAAAAAAACAAACACAGGATTATAATCATAATATCAATTTCGTAAAATAATATTTTATATTCTGTGTCTGTTTGGTAGTGCCTTTTGCCTAGATTAACGGACACTAATGTCTTTTATTATGAACTACTCTATTCGAGATTATACAACCAATGCATGACGTCATATTTGCATTGCGTTCAAAAGCTGAACGCACTCGCTGAAATATCGAGGCAGCTCGCGTACTGAAATTGAACGCCGGTGTTCAAAATAGCCCTAAGCCGCTGCAACACGACTATAGTGTATACTCTTACAAACATACAATAATTGAAATTAAAAAAAATTATTCATGTCTGTTTGTTTGTATGTGCACTTGTTATAGCGCCCCTTCAAGCTCTCTCTACTCAGAGGCGCTCCCGATGCAGAGCGGACACTGCATCGGAGTTTCACGCCGAAGCGCTGAGCAATTGTAAGTGAAGGACTTGCCCATTTACACGACGTAATACTGATTTATGTGCCTCTACAAATCATGCATATTTTTCACTTCATAAATAAGGCCTAAAGGCCTACAGTTTCAGGCTTTCAGCGTCTTTTATAATCTATCTTAATATTGCATGCACATGCATGCACACTGTCTGTTGTCTGTAATTTGAACGCGTCTTTAACGCAGCGTTTACATATTGAACACATGTGTGAATGTTTCTGTACACCCATGTTAATTTATAGAACGCTTCAAGTGTGCTGCTGGATGCGTCAGGCGTTCTGAGGATTTACAGTGTAGTCACTGTCTCTAGTCATGTCCTCTTGTTTTTTCCACCTCCTGTATAATAGGTATAAATAGGGCCGTGTAGTAGGCCTACAGTTGAGGTGGCAGTTTAATTGTCAGTCTGAGCAGCTGACTAGAGAGCGAGAAGTCAGTCTGTGAACTCATTCCGGTGAATATCGGGGAGAGTCGACTGCAGCTGTAGATTGTTTTGACGTCGTCTGCTCATGTTAATAAAAGCTGACAAGTTGGATGTGCCGTTCTTCTCATCGAAATCGAACTATGGCTGGGCATCAACGGTTCTATCGCCATGACCCATAGAGAGAAGAGTGGTCTTAAGACAACGAGAAGAGACAATTATGCTAAAAAATCGAATGTCTTACACCAATCTCAACACGGATTCCAGTCGGGGCACTCTTCCCATAAAATTATGGCCTTGCTTAGGCATAGGCCTACATTGTATGTGGCAGATGGAATGTTATTGATCATCACTATTCAACATTCCGGGTGGTTTGCTCCCTATTGGCTGCGCCAGTTTGTCGGGAGTGATTTCTGTTGCGCGCACATAATTATTAACAACTGTACAGTGACCTTTCTTTTATATCGGACCTGGGGCACAACCTAACTCGAATTTTATACGGATACACCAGAGAAGCCAGCTTTCTGTTTCAGCGGCTCTCAATTACCATCCAGTGCTTCAACGTGGTAGCTTTCCGTGGTATCCTTTTTGCGCCAGACTTGGATTAGATGTAACCGTTCCAGAAGCTTCTCTTTATTGTCTTCTGACAATTTTTTTATCACCTGAATAAATTAAAAAATTACCAAATTATCGTAATAGCCTATAGTAATAGTGAGCATCTTACCAATAACTTGCTTGCGATGCGTGTCGAAGGGTAGTCTTTTTCGTTTTTCTCGGATGATTGTCTTTCCGTCTCGCGCTGGGTTTATGTGCCTGAAACGGGAGAGCCACCGAGTATAGGCCCTATAATGGTGTCTGACGCGCATGCCTTGATTAATTTAATTCACTGAGAATCTCTCGATCCTTCTGCTTCACTAGAAAACACCTGTCATATACAAACTATCCATTCTTTCGTTTATCAGTAAAACAAGTTTTAAATGTCTGGTCTAATGGGTGAGGCAGTGAACTTGATGTGCGCATTATTGTTCAGCGATGTCAGATGAGCCAACCTCACCGTTTATTGATTTAACTTGTTTTAAATTAAATTTTCTCTTGCTCCAACAACCGCCACCTGCATTGCAAAGTCGTTCATCATCGCGTTTAGACAAGTTCGCCATGAGTTAAGAACATCGTATAATACTAAAACATGAAGATTATTTCCTACGGAAGGCAAACAATTGTAGCCTACGAAGAAAGTCAACATTCTTTATTCCAAGACACACGCACCTGCGTTTACGAACGCAAGATTGTTATTGAACAGATGAAATATAAACGCAAGCACATAGGCTTACATAAGGCCACGTAACTGTGTAGCATAATTTCATTGGATATCATGTAGCACTGCCATGCATATTTATTTTAAAATGCAAAATCCAAACTCCAAGTGGCAGTAACTGTAAATGGAACGAGAATGACTAAGTAAGGATTCCTGACCGATCATCCACATCTCAAAACATTTTTCGGTCGTTAACTTCGGAATCCGTATATGGAAGTCAGAAGTCAGTGCTTAATTAACTTAGTCTGTGCATAAATTCATTTAGGCCTACGTCATTAAGGGTCTCAATAAGAGAATTTTCTCATTTCAAATTCTTGCAAAAAAGATCAATTTCCAATGTTTAAAGAATGTGTCAGAAATCGACCCAGACAAGATTCTCAACCCTATAAATAATGTTATACGGTCGGGTATACGGAGAGTCTGAGAGTCTGCTTCTGATGTCATATACAAATGTGGCGCGGCGGTGTAGTGGGTATGTTCGTCGCTTTGCCGCCGAAGCGTTGCAGCTTCTAATCCATCCCAAATCGCCGCGTATATGAACCTTGTCAAGTCCTTCACTCGCAATTGCCCAGCGCTTTGGCACGAAACCCCGATACAGACTCCGCTCTGCAGTCGGGAGCGCCTCTGAGTAGGAATTGGAAGGCGCGCTATAGCAAGTGCTCATACAAACAAAATGGAAATTCAGCAATTAGGCCTATTTCCGAATGAGCAATGCATTTAATTGCACTCTCACTAATCTTCCTATAGATCTGTGTCATGTAGGCCTACTCGGAGTAGTCGCTTTCTCAACGCTCAGCAGGAGAGGGGGTTGTTTTCCCACACCTATTTGTTCGTAACACCATTAGGCCTATGTAGGGCAACGCTTTTTCCGTGGTGGACCCGACCGTATATCCTATTCATCTATGGTTGCGAATCTTGACTGGGTCAATATCTACACATTGTATAGAATCTAAACACTAAAAATTTACTATATTGACTGTGCTGGAGACTGGATAACCTGCGAACCTTTTCCTTGAAATGGTAGAATTTGAATAGCGTATGCTGCTTGAATAACTGAGCGAATGAACAAAGTCCACATGCTGATCATCGCTGATCAATGCCTCGCATCTATGATAGATAATCTATACAAAAATCAATGTACTTGATTAGAACAAAGTAGAACACCGTGAGACTTAAAGAAATACAAACAATCTTCGTTAGATAGGCCTAGATTGCAAAATATTACACAGACACTTAGGCCTAATATTGGCAGAAATCTTGATTTAGCAAACGAATTAGATTAATAATTGTATTGTATTGTATCTATAAATTTATAAAGCGCCTCTCACAGTGCACACCAATCAGAGGCGCTCCCAGTACGTTAGACCAAGAGAGAGAAAAATAGTCTCAAGACACCGAAAAGAGGCATTTGGCCCACCAGTTAATCTGGAGGAACGCGTTGAAGGAGGAAGCTGGTTCCACAATGCCGGGCCAATGAGAGCAAAGGCACGCATTTTAGCCAAGGCAGTCCTAGCTCGCGGGACGAAGAGATCATGCCGATCGAAGGAGCGTATCGGGCGAAGAGAATTGGCCGAGGTCGGCAGATGGATGAGGTCACAAAGGTACTTGGAAGCTCGGCCAGTATAGGACCGGCAAATTAATGTCAGAACCTTGAGTTGTATCCGAGCAGTGAGGGGAAGGCAATGAAGATGGTCAAACATAAAATATAATCTTGTTATGTAGCCCTATCATGATTACATGTAGAGTGCTTGGGAGGAAGGGGGGGAAGACCGACACTGGAGGGAAGATCGTCAGTCGTAACTGTTTTGCTTACTGCCTACTCCGGAAATTTAATGGCACGCCATTTGCGGATATATTTTTAATAAAGCTTTCTTTAGTTGTTATTTTGGCCCACTCAGATTAAAATTTTACCGCATGCAATCCGCGAAACCCTGAGCTAAATCAGTGCAACTGATAAATACATTGTAATCAATGTATCCGATTGCGCAATGTAAAATCATGTTAAGAGTTTATTCGCATAGCGCACATCTCGAGGTAGATTTTCTTGTTGTTTATGCTTGAACTACGTCTAATGGCAATGAAAAGTAGGCTGGTGGGATGCATAGTGCTTATTACACAGTGGGTCGCCGAACAAGTGCTCCATACGCTGGTCTCCCGTGTGGGCGGTTAGGAGAGTTTGGAGCATTCTGTTCAAGTCCATGCGCCTCATTTGTAGCGTCACAAAATTCAGTCATGTCACCGATTAATAAATGCGGGATGGCCTGCATTGGCTCTCTATTATGCAGCGGATCTATGAGTTGGCGTGGCGACGTTATTTCTGACTGAATTTTTCAGAAACAGCAACGTGCTCTCTTTGTCTGTTGTTGGCCGTGTGGCTAGGAATGCGCTCCGAGTGACTTCATGCAATGTGGCTACGGTTTGTTCAGATGCGGTTTGTCGCAGCCTTAAAATCTTATATTTTAGCTGAGTTTGGTCTGGAGCGCTCCAACTAATTTGAAGGGGTCCTATATTACTCTCCATAACGAATGAATTAATGAATGAATGAAACAAACAAACACAAAATGGTCTGGTTATTTGTATGCAACATCAAACAACATCATCATAATTACATCCTTTTAGGTAAAGAAAATCATGGAATTTTCAGTTTAGGTTGTTCTTGCAATCTGGCAGAATGGACAGAAAGAATTATCGCACTCGTTGTCATTCCACTGCGCATCGGCGTTGGCTTTGATTTCAACGCACTTCTCATTACCATTGAAGCAGTCTGGTTGTTTTGGTCTCCAGTTTGTGTAGTTCATCGTGATATTCACTGCATTGTAGTAAGTCCAAACAAATGTTTTCAAGCAATTGTTGTCTGGTCTTACGGCGCTAGTCCAAAGAAGTATGCCTGAACGTGTATTGCAAGTGGTCATGATCGCTGAAAAATTAAAGAAACTCGTTTTAGGATGAAAATTTCTAAATAATTAGTACGATTAGGTCTGTATCTTGACTTTCCCGAAACACTTTTTAAATTGAGTAGGGCCTATGTTAGCCTACTTACTAAATCAGACAAATAGGATAATAAAAGGATCAACTTACTCAATTTGACATTTCTTATTTGGTAATTTTTAAGTCAACAAGTTCATTGGCAAAGGTGCACCTGTTTGAAATTTGCCTCAATGGTGCCATCAATCGTATAATCAGTGAAACCTTCCGGCAAAATTAATAGGAACTAAGAGGCAAATGCGATTGTTCCGTGAAGTGAGAATGGAAAAGAATCGCAGTGGCGTCGAAAGGTAGATTTCGCCTGATACATCTGATGGAACTGAAATTGGTAAACGCCGGACATACAGAGAAAACTAAATATTCCTTCGAGTAGAAGTTCTCTACCGAAAGAAAATCTAATGGTCTGAATTATAATCCGTGAGATATCCTCAACTTGGTAATGCTGCCAAAATCGCTTAGACTTCAATCCCTGATGTGGTTTAACTATAGCCGTATGGGCTAATGTATTATAGGTCTACTCATCATGGGCGGAAACCTAGTGGGCAGGGGGGACGGTTTCCCCCCCAATAAAAGTGTTGGGGGACTGCCCATGCATTGGTCTCCCTCAATCATTGAGCGTGAAGACTAAAAAAGGCAAGCAATTTGTTTGCCGGTGGAAATAGACATTTTTGGGACTTTGGTGGTGAAAATAATTGTTTTTCTTTGCTTTTTCGACCGGATGACTAAAAAAAGTCATTAACTTTTTTGGCGGCGAAAATAGAAAAATTTCTTGACATTTCGGCCGGAGGACTAAAAAAAATCTCGGGTCTTTCCTTCGGCCGCACTTGGTCGTCCCCCTCAAGTCTCCACCCAGGTTTCAGCCTATGCTACTCATCGCTTGCAATGTCAATAAGTCAAGCCATGAAAATCATTAAGAGTAAGAAGTTAGAGAGAGGAAGATGAGAAGCCCTGCTGCTGATTGGTAAGTTGGTAAGACCGTGACAAAAAAAGACTCTACTCACTCGGGTCCTTTGCAAATTCTACAAGAACAATTTGAACAGCGCGCTGTTCTGCTGCATTTTCTATCATGGCGGTTTTTGCGCCTCTCGCATGGACATTGCAGAATCCTTTTGCCAACTTCCACGGAAGAATGTTGTGATGGACAGCGTAACAGTAGATTGAGCTCACATTTTCCACGTGTATGAATCCCGACGGGCATCCAACACCTGCAGCATGCAGCGAACATAGCCTATCATTTATTATTTATTATCTATCAAGTGCAACACAGACACGAGCTATGACTGCTGCTATCGTTGCAATTCGACCAAATCAGCAGCAGCAGCAGCCGTAGCAAAAACAACGTTTGCTACAATGAATACTAACTACGACTGCTAGTTGTTGATGCTTACTGCTGCTGCTGCTGCTCCTACTACTACTACTACTACTGCTACTACTACTACTACTACTACTACTAGCCTACTACTACTACTACTACTACTACTACTACTACTACTACTACTACTACTACTACTACTATTACTACTGCTACTACCATGGGCGGAGAATTGGGGGACATGGAGGACGGTCCCCTCAATATTTGTGGTGGGGACCGTCCATGCAATTTGTCCTCCCCAATACTTAAGTGTTAGGACATGTGTATGGTTGATTTGTTTGAATTGGTGATCATACGAATTTAATGGTAACGTTATAAGAAGAGATTTTGGACCAAAAGAGCAAAATTTAATGACTAAAAACGGCCATCAGCAATTTTTGGCAATGTGCTAAGCTGTATTGATACAATTTCGTTGAGGCTTACATGTACATGTACGGACACATTTTAATTTTTTAAAAGGCACATCTAGTCTATGTCAAATTTGTCAAATATGGCTACTTTACAGTGCACTGCACTAATAGTTTATAATACATCAGCCAGAAAACAGTTGTAATATTAAGTTACTTGTGATATTTGTTGCATCCGTGAAGTAGAGGCCTAAGTTCCGTAGAAGGAACCAAATCAGTGTGGCGTGCAAGATGAGCATGGTTCTTTCCTCTGTGAGAAATACAGTTCGCAACTGCGTTAAATCTATCTTAGTTTTTAACCTCATCATTACGTTTTAATCGGTAGAAAATCAATAACGACATACGAAGGAAAAGTAGAGTATCGAGGATATGAGCGAGGCAGCAAGTAGCCTATAGGCTACGGCGTTTGCAGGAAAAGAAGTCAGATTGAAGAAGCGAAAATGACAAGAAATCAGCTGCAGACAAATCAGTTTAAAATTGGAAGACGGTCTAAACGAAATAATAACAATGTTATGTAAGCTTAATGCATGAATTGCAATGGAAACAAACGGCTGGAGGTTGAAAACGTGGCAGCGGTTGAGCTGTGCGTGATGAGATCGGCTTGGTTTCATACAGGAGTATGATGGTACCTACATGTACAATGGATTCAATTGAGAAAAGTGCTCACAAGATTTATTAGAGATCGATGCATGCATTCAAAAATTACTAAGAATAATCGCAGCATTATAATAGTAATGTACTAGGCCTATAGGTATGCTATAAATAAGCTGCTTACGAAGCTATCGGAGAGCAAGTTTTTCCTGATGATTCTCTGAAGTTAGAAATGCCGTAGCCTACTGTCGGTCCAACGCTGGGTTGATGTGTCTGCAACCTGTAGCCACCAAGCAGAAGACTTCTATGAGTATTCGGGCATCTCTGGAATATTTGGATCCTAAGAGAATCTATCGCTCCTTGTGATTCACTGAAATTCCTGTCACAACAAACTATCCGTTCTTGTTTCTATTTTGTTTTAAATTTATGACTTCATCGGTGAGTTATAGAAGTTGATGTACACAATGTTATTCAGCTTTGCCAGATAAGACAGCATAATCAATTATTGATGTGTTATTTTTAGTGTTTCTTGTTCCAACAACCGGCCACCTGCTTCACAAAGTCGTTCATCCTCGCGTTTCGATCAGGGTGAGAATTGCCGGTGGTCGGGGGTTTACCCCCCCCCCGTCTTTCTTAGAGCCCCATACTAAAGTATGTTTTTACACTCCAATTCTAAGTGGATAATGGTCCAACCCTCCAATTATTTTCCACAATTCTCACACTGGTTTCGACACGTTTGACATACATGTAGGCCTAATAAGACTGCAGTCTGCATAAAATTATTTCTAATTGAGGGCAAGCAGTACAAGCCACAACCACGCACACATGCATACACTATGATAGCAGGTGATAATAATATTCATGTGGCAGTCTCGAAAGAATTTTAAAAGGTGTTTGAAAGCAAAACAAAACCAAAGCATGCTGACTAGATAGTCTTCAGTTTTTCTCTTGGTCACTCATTGGAAAGGTTACATTAACGGCAACGTACCGGTATGCACTATTCTACCTAAGTGGTTTTGAAAAAAAATTATGCAAAAATTAAATATGAAATAAATTTTAATCAAAAGACTGAAGGAGCACCATAATTATGATCAGGGTTACAATGTAAGTTTAGGCTGTTATAATAGGCAATTTAAACGTTCGCCCATCGGGAGCAGTGCGCGCATCGATGAACAAAAGCGTGGATCATCAAGTTTGTTTGTATTGTTTGTATTGTATGTGCACTTGCTATAGCGCCCTTTCAAGCTCTCGCTACTCAGAGGCGCTCCTATATGCAGAGCGGACACTGCATCGGAGTTTCACGTTGAAGCGCTGAGCAATTGTGAGTGAAGGACTCACCCAAGGTCGCTATCCTCTTTTCTCCTGCCCCCATGCACTACTGAATCAACTCCCTTCACCTTCCATCCATCGTCTCCATTTCTTCTTGCCTCTCCTTTGACATCCACTCGCCTTCCCTCCCATCTCCCATCTCCCATCCCTCCCATCTCCCATCTACTAATCCCTCTCACCCGTCCATCTCTTCCCATATGTGCAATAAGTAAGGCGCGATTCCATCAAGGTATATCATTCCTTCACTTCCATCCTACTTCCATCCTCCTTTCCCTTTAACTCAACTCCACTTCCCGCCCTCCACTCCTCTTTTCCTCTGACTTACCCCTTTTCCTCCGCTTCCGTTCCACCTCCTCTTCCCGTCCCCGTCCCACCCTCTCGAAATGGCAATATTATACCCCTCTGCTTGGACCTACCGGTTCCCATTCTCGGCGGGTTAAATGTATGTGTGGGATATCACATGGCACAACCAGAGAGAGAGAGAGCCATTGGTCTCCTGTTCGTTTACTCCTTGACTGAAAGCATTTATGTTTTCCCGGAGTTTATGCACTGAAAGCCCTACGAATAATTCATATTGCGAGTGGCGATGTCCAGATACGATGTGTATGATGGAATGTTACTTATCTGTTGTTGTTATTAGCATTATCTGTTGTTGTTATTAGCATTATTTCTTCTCTTAGCCTACAGTAACTGTTAACCGTTCAGGTGGTAATGCGAATCAGAGTGCATGATTTAATTTCCAGATGATTCCCTTCAAGAGTCTGAATACCTACCTAGTCTATCACATGGTCTACATTCGGGTTGTGGCTGTGAGATGGGTGGCAACACAATCACTCATATTATAGATTTAATCAGAGGATTAGTTTCATCAATCCAACTTCTGACTTGCTCCAGTAGATTATTTTTAATCAATCCAAACTTCTGTTTGCTTAATAGGTTTTGCATCATGCTCATTAATTTTGGTCAGTTGAAAACTACTTAGCACGGAGTTGAAAGGTTTATCAAAATTGTCGAGTGAAACCAAACTAAGTCACGCTAAATATACTCGTGCATCTTTTGGCTCAAAACAGGCAATGAATCCGTAGCCACTTATGATGGTCTACAAAATAATATAAGCTTACGAAAATTGGGTCCGTTCAAGATGCCCATAAAATGTCAGTGGGTCGCTGTGTGACACTAAGCTTATTTAATTACTGTTTTATCATTGATGATGTTGTCATAATATTATGAAGCAACTCTTTGCAGGAAGCACAAATCTTCAACTTTAATGCTTCAGGAAACTTTTAGTAGGGAGACCTAACATAAAGTCGGACATCAGGTAAAGTCGGACAAAATTTTCGCCGACCTGCCACGCAGAAAAGACTTCGATCACCAGAAGGCTGTATCATAGATTGTATTTGCAGAGGGTCCATCTATTGATTAAAACTTAACAACCTTCAAGGAATCGTTGCCTTAATTTTAATGCGTCGATTACTTTCGATACAAGTCGGATTTGTAGCATTTTGCAAGCTGTCAAAATGAAATCGTCATTCACTGTTAAGGGTATATGATAATTTTAATTGCCGAGGACGAAGAGTTTGAATTTTTATCACATAGATTACAGTATAATATATGTGCTGCGTAACTTGTTTGAGCGATATTGAATTAGTATCATGGTTGAAACTGCAGTTGTTTGCTGTCCGGCTTTGCCTAACAGGCTCTTGTCAAAGTCGGACACAATTATTACACCCTGTTGAAATGTGTCCGACTTTGACAAAACGCGGTTCACGCCAATGCTTTATAAGCAAACCAAGGCTTGAATTTGGCAAAAAGGTTTTCAAAGAATAGAGAGAGGCATTACAGGTCAAAGGCAACTGTTTTATGTGTAGCCCTATGCCTAGGCCTACATATGCTATGGCAATGTTAACGATCCTGATGATAATTGTATAAAAATAAGTGTGGTTCAGACGTTGACATAATTATGTGGAGTTGGGGAGGGGTTGTGCAATGAAGACTCTACTATGGGATCCTAAGAAGGACTAAAAGGGTTGAATTCCCACATTTCAAATCCCACAGCACTTTTCACCCAGCCAGCGGTGCAATCAATCATTGATCTAGCCTAGATTTAATAGGTTTTCGTAAGCCTAGATAGTCGAGTTTTATATAGGCCTAGGCAATTGTCTATTTGCCTGCTTTACAGTTAGGGTTTTTCATGCTAGTCTGAAACTAGTCCCCTAAGTGCGATCTTTTCAATAAATATAGGCAAGTATACTGACATTTGATTGATTTACTTCAGTTAATTTAAATGTTCAGTGTTATCTTATATTTAAATTTGGCACATATCTCGATTAAAATCGGTCAGTTTATGGATTGTCCGACTTTAACAAAATAAGGTTGAATCAGCAAATTATTGTCCAGGTTTACCAACCAAAGTGTCCAGCTTTACCCGAAAAACCGAAAACTCAAATTTCGTCAGCTCGCTGTACTTGGCACACTCCTGATCGAATTCATTTAAAATTGGCCAGGTTTAACCAAATGTATTAGTTGAATGAGATGATAAGCTATCCAATAAACTTTACATCATCTAAATGTGACGCTGCGTTACCGAGTAACCTCGGTCAGAACAAAAGGGTGTCCGACTTATATGATAAGACCCTATTGGTCACAGGAACATGATAGTAGCCTAGATTTAAGCGGGCCGTACGAAGCTTTAATCGACTTCATTTAATCAAACAAACACAAATGGTAAGATCTGATTTGTAAGACTATTTGCAGCATCAAAGAACATTGTCTTCTTTTAGGCTTGCCTGAAAATTGCACCACCGGTGTGGCCTAAATTAATCAGAGCCAAAATTTAAATTTAGTTTGTTCTCTTCAAAATCTGGCACAAAACACAAAACTTGTTGGCACAATCGTTGTCGTTGAGCTGACCGGGCGAGGAAAGAGAGGTGTTAACAACTCTCATTTCAACGCATTTCTCTCTGCCTTCAAAGCAATCCGGTTGCCCTAGTCTCCAATCCGTGTAGTTCATTGCGACGTCATGTGAGTCGTTGAAAGTCCAGACAAAATTTTTATTGTCGCAATTCATGTCTTGTCTGATGCCGCTTGTCCAGAGGAGTAAGTCAGACTCTGTATGACAATTACTAACCATACCTGAAAATGTAAAAAAGCTCAATATAGGAGCAACAGAAATTCTCATTTTTTACAATGCCGTTTGTCACACCAGTTTGTGAGTAAGATCTTATGAAATCATCCAAAAAGGTTAACAGAACCAAACACCAATTGATATTTTCCAAAAGCTTCATTGCTATGCAGCATTGATAAAGGTATAGGCCTACCAATTTCAAATTCACTTTAATGGGATCGTGCACAGTTGACTTGAGATCTGCTGACAACTGGCTTCAAATTATTTTCATGCCATTAATGCCGCCCTCGATGATAATAAGTAAGCATCTTACCGGAGTCCACAATGACCACCATCAATCCAGCTTCCATTTAAGGAAATGTTCCGTTCCTTAACCTCGCTCGTTGCCCCTCCCAAAAACAGGATCAGGATTGACACTGTAAGGCCTATTATAGTCTCCGCCTATGTATTTCTGTAAGAGTTCTTTTCCAACTAGGCAAAAGCTTAATCTATCATGTTTGCACTGAAGCAATGACTTATACTATCGCCTTTCCAGCTTCTATTTACGGACATACTTAATTGCATCAATCTAAGGCACAAACAACCAGAGATGCATTCCAACTTTTTGCTTCATCTTCTATCCTTACGGGCATCTGGTAGCCTACCTTAATAATTAATATGGGCTATGGTTGAAAGCCAAGCTACCCTCCCTTCGTAAAGTTCGTGAAACAGAACTATGGAAATCCCTAGGAAAAGAGATTAAGACAAGAGAATTAATTTTTTTGTGTTTTTAAATGTTACTCTTGCAGATTGGTGAGCGACCTAGGCGAATGTTGGTAAAACAAGAGAATTAAACATTTTAAGCGTTTTTAGTTTTACTCTTGCTGATTGCCAGTGATTGGGTGAGCGGGAATAATTATTTATCAAACTTGACTCACTCGAATCCTTTTCAAATTCAACAAGATGTGTTCGAATGATGTCATGTTCTCTTGCATCTGATATCATGGCCGCCCTTGCACCGTAACCAAGGCCATTACAAAATCTGTTCGCCAAATTCCATGGAACTGGCAAGTTATAGACTCCGTAACAATATGCTGAGTTCATATTTTCCGCGTTTGTGAATCCCCGTGGACATGCAGTAAACCTACCTGCAAATGCATGGACATTTTATATCAATTATTGCAGCCCATACGAAAACCATTATTATTATTATTATTATTATTATTATTATTATTATTATTATTATTATTATTTTTATTATTATTATTATTATTATTACTATGATTATAACCAACATTAATATTAATAATATTATTATTTAGATTATAATTTCAATTATTAATAATAATTATTGCTATCATTTCTGCTACTACTACAACTACCACTTCTACTACTACTACTACTACTACTACTACTACTACTACTACTACTACTACTACTACTACTACTACTACTACTACTACTACTACTACTGCTACTACTACTACTACTACTATTATTATTACTACTACCACTACCACTACCACTACCACTACCACTACCACTACCACTACCACTACTACTACCACTACTACTACTACTACTACTACTACTACTACTACTACTACTACTACTACTACTACTACTACTACTACTACTACTACTACTACTACTACTACTACTACTACTACTACTAGTACTACCACCACTACGACAATACTACTACTGCTACTATTACTACTTCAGCATAATCCATGAGGATAACTTATCCTGCCTGACAATGGTTCTTGTACTAGCTGACTTACTTGAAGTTCCTGTACTAGCTGCAGTTGAGGGTGCTGTGGTTACCATTTTCTGAATAGATATAGATGCTGTAGGTGTTGATGCTACCGCCACTAAACCTTTAGTAGAGTTTGAAATGGATGCTTTTTGTGGAGTAATGTTAGCGTTTGACTCTGTTCAGAAAGAAACATAAATTTCATAATTATGATGAAGCAGCATTATAAGCTATAACATTTTAAAATTGATGTGCGTGTTCAAAAAGCAACATAAATTTCATAATTATGATGAAACAGCATTATAAGCTATGACATTTTAAAATAATTGATGTGCTTATTTGCAGCTGTGAACGCAACAACAATTATCAAAAAACTATGAGAAATTAAATTACGCAACAGTTACTGGTGACATTGAGAAATTACTCTTTTGATGCTTCATCACCAACATTAGAGATATAAATGGAAAGTTTATGTAAAAGACATGAAACGATGAATCGGTGTCGATCAATTATTGGTCTTTCTGTTGAGTAGAAATTGTTTGAGAGCTCATATATTGTCAATCACCCGGAAGGCAACTAGCCTAAGGTAAATTATCGGGCTAAAGGTACATCATAGGCCTATATTGATCAGAATTCTGAAACGGTACGTATAGCAAAATCGATTTCTATCAGTATCTCGTATAATTAGATGTGTAGGCTTATTTCGCTTCTTTGCAACAATCTGTCTCCCTACTACTACTACTACTACTGCTACTGCCACTGCCACTGCCACCACCACCACCACCACCACCACCACCACCACCACCACCACCACCACCACCACCACCACCACCACCACCACCACTACTACTAGGCTACTACTACTACTACTACTAATAATAATAATAATAGGCTACTGCTACAATACTACTACTACTGCTACTATTACTACTTCAGCATAATCTATGATGATAACTTATCCTGCCTGAAAATGGTTCTCGTACTTGCTGACTTACTTGAAGTTCCTGTACTTGCTGCAGTTGAGGCCGTTGTAGCTACCATTTTCTGAATAGATATAGATGCTGTAGGTGTTGATGCTACCGCCACTAAACCTTTAGTAGAGTTTGAAATGGAAGCTTTTTGTGGAGTAATGTTAGCGTTTGACTCTGTTCAAAAAGCAACATAAATTTCATAATTATGATGAAACAGCATTATAAGCTATAACATTTTAAAATTGATGTGCTTATTTGCAGCTGTGGACGCAACAACAACTATCAAAAAACTATGAGAAATTAAACTACGCAACTGTTGACATTGAGAAATTACTCTTTTGATGCTTCATCACCAACATTAGAGATATAAACGAAAAGTTTATGTCAAAGACATGAAACGAAGAATCTTTGTCGGTCTATTTATTGGTCTGTCTGTTGAGTAGAAATTGTTTTAAAAGCCCACATGCACATTGTAGCATTATTATAACATCAATTGATACTCATGGAGCGATGGACTTGACGTATAACAGACTTCTTCCTCTTTTCGAAAATGATGGCCATTAATTTATATCAGGCAAAATAATAGCTGGTGTCCGGTGTTGATTATAATTCTAGGCTAATGTATTCGAATATGAATATTGGTCAGTATGCTGAGTGATCTCGATAACGGAGTTGTATGAATGTATGTGGTATCACCAAGAGGAAAGCGCGGGACAGATGGCGAAGGTCGGAGGGGATCACGAGGTCGTCCATGTCACAAATCTGCTCAACAGCAGAAGAATGAAGAAGAGATAATAGATTGGTCAGAGGCATAGACGTGGTCTACAACTACACGTGTGGTTGCCAATTATTAATTGCAGATCAAAATTTACTTGAAGATCCAGAACTGGCTGCAGTACTTGATCCCGGATTGGCCACCATTTTGCCGGTTGATGCAGTTGCTGTAGGTGACGATGGTACCGCAAGTAAACTTTTAGTAGATTTTGAAACTGAAATCGAATGTGGATTGTAGATCAATGTTAGCAATTGTTCAAAAGACACTTTGGTTTGTAAAGAATTTGTAATGATGGTCCACATCGTTTTAATCCAGACAATAATTCCTTTTTGCAATGCACTAGTAAAAATACGCTTTCATTCCCGCGCTATGATAAATTATAAGCTTATGCTTACACTGATAATTTCGTAGCTGCATATGGACGAAAGCTAGTGAAGGGTATTTAGAATCACGAAATGCTTTGACGTGTGCTCCACGAATAATTTAAAATACACGAGCCATAAAACAACAGCAATAATTATTAGTTACTTGTAATAGTTGTCGCATCCATGAAGTATGTGTTCAGAAGAAGAAACCAAATCAGTGTAGCGTGCAGTAGAAACATGGTTCTTCCCTCTCTGTGAGAAGTATAATACGACAGGCAACTACGTTAATTATTGACTTGTTACACGTCATTCTAACCTTCGACAACGGTCTTCGACAATGACCATACACTTTTTGCTGCCACCAAACGTTGAGGGTAATTTTATCCCACGAATAATATTGATCTACCGATGTGAAAGATCACCCGTCTCATCTTCATAGCCATACAAAACTGAATTAGGCCTACCGTTACCAAGTATGTTATTTTCATTATTCTTACTTAATGTTAGCCTACCCATGTGTGGTGTGTCACTTGGATTTTTCATAAAGCGAATACATGTACATAATTATATATATATATATATATACTAGCTGAACCCGGCCACGCGTTGCTGTGGCTGAAAAGAGGCTCCCCTCCCCTTCCCCTCCCCCTCCCCTCCCCCTCCCCTCCCCCTCCCCGTCCCCTCTCCCTTTCCCTCCCCTCCCCCTCCCCTCCCCTCCCCTCCCCCTCCCCCTCCCCCTCCCCCCCCCCTCCCCCTCCCCCTCCCCCTCCCCCTCCCCCTCCCCCTCCCCCTCCCCCTCCCCTCTCCCTCTCCCTCCCCTCCCCTCCCCCTCCCCCTCCCCCTCCCCCTCCCCCTCCCCCTTTCCATCCCCCTCCCCCTCCCCCTCCCCTCCCTCTCCCCTCCCCCTTCCCTCCCCCTTCCCCCTTCCCCCCCCTCCCTCTCCCCCTCCCTCTCGCGCTCCACCTCCCTTCCCTTTCTCCCTCCCCCTCCTCCCTCTCCCTCCCACTCCCCTTCCCCTCTCCCTTCCCCTCCGCCCCCCTCCCCTTCCCCCTCCCCTTGACCTCCACCTCCCCTCCCCCTCCCCCTCCGCTCCCTCTCCACCGTCTTTGTCCCGCTCCCTCCGCTCCTTTCTTCCGTCGCAGCGTCCATTCCAAGCCCAAAGGCCGCTTTGTGAAAAGGCCTAAAAGCGGCCTCTTTGGAAAATTAATCGCGACTCGCTTATGACGTCATAGCACCGCACCTCATTGATGTTTCGTTGCTGTGTTTGGAGACGGCGTTTATGAAATCTCTGCAGCCGTGTGGGACGTGTTTAGTTTGCAAATGGCGGACGAAGGGGACGAAGGGATTGCAAAGTTCACTTTTTGTGGAAACGGTTGGGTTTTTTCGGGTGAAAACATTTTAACACGCGGTTGAATGGGAATGGAAGGTGTTGTAAAATTTTCAAAACAATCGGTGGGTCACTTTCAGCGTGAAAATGCGACGAACATTTGGAAAGTTCATTTTTATATATATAGATATATATATATATATATATATATATATATATATATATATATATATATATATATATATATATTATATACTCTAAATGAGTTTATGAGAGCGGAGATACTTCCGCCAGAATGTTTAACAGGAGATCTAAATATTTTCGTTTTTCAAACTAAATGGGATGCTATGCATTGTGGGACTTAGAAATGAAATAGACTGCTGGGGCTTGAAGTAGATATGCATGCGAATTGACCGGGAGTCATATAATAATCGCAGTAGCCTATCATCATAATTGCAGAAACTAGTAAGCATGCCTTGCTTACGATACGTATCGAAGCAGCGTAGTCTTCTTGTTATGATGAACCTCCGATGTCCGTATCACGCAGAGATGAAGCGCCTGTGACGCGGGTAGCCTTTGGGTAGACCCATATAAGGGGATTCGGGCATCCCTTGATTAATTGAATTCTCAGAGATTTCTCGATCCTTGTGATTTACTAGAAAGCAGATTATGGCAAATACAAACAATCTATTCTTGTTTTTATCTTGTTTTAAATTTATTACTTCATCGGCGAGTCATTGAAGTTGATGTACACGTTGTTATTCAGCGCTGCCAGATAAGCCATTTTGCAACATAATCTATTATTGATGTTTATTTTAATGTTTCTTGCACAAAAACGCAGACCACCTGCATAGCAAGGTCGATCATCCTCGTGTTTCGATACGTTTGACATTATGTTAATAATACACCGTGATTCAAAAAAAACCAAGCCAAATTGTTTTGCATATATCTCTAAAACCTGATGACATATCAAGCTAACATTTTCCAAATATTTAGAGAAGTGGACCAAGAATATGATTCCAAAATTTCATGAGACCAAGATGAATTGATAAAAAGATGTGAATATTTAAACTTAGTATGCCGAAATTGCCGTTTACAAGCTATTTTCTGTCGGCTTCAATAAAATGTTTCCTTATATCTCTAATGCCTGATGATTAATCATTCTAACATTTTCCAGATATGTAGAAAATTGGATTAACAATATGACCCCAACAGTATGGTTTGATTACTTAATTAAATAACATGCTCAAAATGTCCTCCTCCTGCTTGCACGCAAACCTGGAGGCGCTGGAGCCATAGGCAACATCATGCATGCATCGTCGATTGTCCTGTGGTTCAGCCTGTCCAGGTCATCCCACACTTCCAACAAGCGTTGCTTCAGATCGTTTAAATAGTGGATTGTTGTCTGGTAGACTCGGTCTTACATCACGTTCCACACTTTATAGTCGACAGAGTTCAAATCTGGGCTGTTCAGAGGCCATAATGTGAGAGAATCGAAGTCTGGCATCTCTCTTGTCAGCATTTCGATGGTTTCCTTGGCTCTGTGGGCTGGCGCTGTTTTATTGAAAAAGAAAACAGCCTTCTGGGGCTAGATTTCTGATTACAGGTAGAAGATGCTGTGACTGCATAACATTGCGATAATATACTCCGTTAATTTTACTCCAGGATCTCTGAAGACGAAAAATTGTCAACTATCAAGCATCGAAACCGCAACGAACACCATAGCAGACTTGCTGAAAACTGATATTTCGGGATATGAAACTTAAATATTTATATCTTTCTATCCATTCCAATTTATGACATGATATTTTGGAATCCTATTCTTGGTTCAATTCTCTAAATATCTGGAAAATGTTAATGTGATTAATTATTAGGC
The DNA here is from genome assembly GCA_945859605.1 of Lumbricus rubellus. Taxonomy (NCBI): domain Eukaryota; kingdom Metazoa; phylum Annelida; class Clitellata; order Crassiclitellata; family Lumbricidae; genus Lumbricus; species Lumbricus rubellus. The sequence continues at coordinate 27,670,445 of OX243825.1, forward strand.
ATTGGAGATATAAGAAAATCAGTTTAGCTTACTTTTTATTGAATCTCACAGAAAATTGCTTGTAAACTGCAATTTCGGCATACGAAGTTTAAATATTCATATCTTTTTACCCGTTCAACTTTATTTCATGAAATTTTGGAGTCATATTCTTGGTCCACTTCTCTAAATATTCGGAAAACTTTAGCGTGATATGTTATCAGGCTTTTGAGATATATGAAAAATAGTTTGGCTTAGTTTTTTTTGAATCACGGTGTATAATAATAGGGCTAAATAGGCCTACTGCAGCCAGAGGTGACTTTCTTGCTGAAGTTAAACAGTACAAAAAGGGAGAATAATCTTTGTTCCTGCAACCCACACCCACGCCAAGATATTCTGTAGGCCTATATAAAAATTATATTATAACAGTTGGCAGTTCATGTGCATGCATGCACGTATCAGTATGAGCGCTAATGGGGACGTTAATCTCTTGGCACTGTTACATGTAAGTGCTGCAGTCGACACAGTGGACCATGATATTCTATTGGTGTGGATGTTCTAATTCTTCTTACCTTCATGGCAACTTCATTGCTTGGTTTAGCCTGCGTCCAATCTCCATGACCGTTCTTTCACAGTGACTCGTGGGTCTGCAAGGTCGCCTTTGGCTCAGGATCCGTTTGCCTTGCCACATACACATTTCGCGATTTTATTGCGTAAAATGGCAACGGGCCGCTATATCTCACAATTAAATTATTAGACCTTCTGTGTTCACTAAATAAATATTATTCTAATGCTCTATGAATCAACTCTTCATAAGAAGCCTATAATTCCAATTTGCAAGGCCATAGGTAGGCCTACAGCGGCTCATTACAAGGAATACAAAATGACTTCAATAATGAAAAAAACCACAATTGCTAAGACATGATTTGTCTTATTAAATGCAACATCAAGGAACAGTGTTCTCATTTAGGAGTGCCTGAAAATTACACCACCTGTGTAAATTAATTAATCAAATCGTGATTTTTAAATTTAGTTTGTTCTCTTCAAAATCTGGCACAGAACACAAAACTTGTTGGCACAGTCATTGTCGTTCAACTGGCCAATGGATGAGGAATCAGAGGTGTTAAGAACTCTCATTTCAACGCATTTTTCTCTGCCTTCAAAGCAATCCGGTTGACCTGGTCTCCAATCCGTGTAGTTCATTACGACATCAGATGCGTCGTTGAAAGTCCAAACAAAATTGTTATTATCGCAACTCATGTCTTGTCTGATGCCGCTTGTCCAAAGGAGTAAGTCAGACTCTGTATGACAATTGTTGACGATCACTGGAAAGTAAGAAGCTCATTGTTACAGTGTACAATTGAAATGCGACATTTATCGTAATAAACTAGTCTTAGGCCTACATCTTTGTCGAATTTATCTGCGAATATGATCTAATGAAATTGTGCAAGAAGGTCCAAAAAACGCCAATTGATATTCCAATAATCCAATAATATTAATCAATATAATAATATAATATCAAAAATTGTCTTAACCTTTATTGACCCAACGTTCCCAAAGTGGAACATATTATTAAAAAATTTGCAGAGACGGTAAAACCTACTGTAAGTCATCTTATTGATATTCATTTACTTGGCCAATGATGGGTGCGTGTTTATTTACTTTTGTTTCAAGTATGTTGCTGCTAATAAAATAGTTATGTTGATGCAAATTTGGCCAAAAATGACGTTTTTGCTAAAAAATATTGAAAATTATTTTTTGGAGCAAATGCATGATAATTAATTGCTTTTATTGTGTATTTGAATTGAACTGTGTCTATTCTGTCTGGTTATGGTCAATTTTTTATTAGTAGTGCTCTACGAGTGAGCAACGCAGCTGATTTTAGATATGTTCCACTTTGGGAACGTCGGGTCACTCTCACTAGTTGAAACAATACTTTTACGTTCTATTGAAATTTGCCCTGCTCGCTACAAAATTTACGTTGATTGTAGTTTTCATTCTAATATGAACGTGAATATTATTATTATTAATAGTATTATTATTATTATTTGATCCATTATTATTATTTTAGGCCCATTTTTTTTATTATTTTATTATATAGCCTAGTAGGGCCTACTGGTTTGTTTCGAGATTTGAGGAGCTTGAAAAGTTGCGTTAGGCCTTCTGCAGCATGATGTTTTCAACGTAGGCTATATTTAAATTCTGATTAGCCTATATAATTACTCCGTTTTCCCGCAGGGTGGGTTGTGTGGGGACAGGGTATCATGGCGGGGTGGGGTGAGGATTGTGGGATGGTATGGTGCGGTGAGACCAAAGGTGAAAACCAAGTGAAACATTATTTTTTGCTATGAATTTCATGTGTTGACCTTTCGCGGAGTGGAGTCATGGAGGGGTGAGAGATAGGGTGGGTAGGCCTGAATTAGAGTGGAGGTGGGTGGGGTCGAACGGTTGTGGTATGGGGTTGTAGTGTGCTGGGTGGGGTCAAAGTGGGAAGGAAGAGCCTAGGTGAAAAACAAAGTAAAAAATAGTTTTTCATGAATTTCCTATGTTGCGCATTTTAAGAGGTGGGTCGAAGTGGAGGGTGGGAATGGGGTGGAGTGGGCCGGAGTAGGGTGGAGGTGGGTTATAGATGGACGGTTGGGGTATGTGGTTGAAGTGGGCCGTGTGCGTTCGAAGTGAAGAGGAGGTTTGACCGAGAAACCAAAAATTACTCCAGACATGTGGGACTGTGTGGGGGCAAAATTGGGGAAGGTGGATTAGGGTTGGGTTTTGTGGGTGGGGTAGTGGGTGGGGGATTGTTGTGGGACTTTGTGGAATACGGTCAGCGTAGTGGTTTGGTGGGACCGGTAGCCTATGAAAACAAATTGAAACATTATTTTTCATAAATTTCATATGTGAGCATTTCATGGGGTTTGGTGGGGTGGAAGGGTGGGACGAAGTGGAATTTTGAGAATGGGGTGTGTAAAATTTGGGGTATAGGTGGGGTATTAACCTTTGTGATTCACACCTTTTAAAAAATTGTATATAATATTATGCATCATTTGGAAAAAGTTATACTTTTACTAATGCTTGATGCCTATACTAGTCAAAGTGACCCAACGTTCCACTTTGGGAACATATATATAATTTTTATATGAACAGAAAATAAATTATTTTTTTACTAATTGCCTCTATCTAGGTGGTAAACTGTATAATAACAAAGTTTAGAAGTGATAGAATGACTATTTCTGTGTCTGGGATAATAAAGGTTAAATACAGTTACACTAAAGAGTCTTTGTTGCTTTTATTATTATTTTCACTCTCGTTGATTGGTGAGCGTGAAAATAGAACTCGTCTCACCAGAATCCTCAGCAAATTCAACAAGATGTGTTCGAATGATGTCATGTTCTCTTGCATCTGTAATCATGGCCGCTCTTGCACCTTCAGCAAGCACCTCACAAACTCTGTTCGCCAAATTTCCCGGAACTTGCAAGTTATAGACTCCGTAGCAATATGCTGAGCTCATATTTTTTGCGTTGGTGAATCCTCGCGGACAATCAGTGTACCTACCTGCAACATGCGTAAGAATATTCTTATAATGAAAGTGCGGACCAGACATGAACTATTCTTATTAAAATTGTATGCTAATATAAATAATGAGGGGAGGGCAGCACATAAGGCCTAAAAAAATGTTGTGTTTCCGGTAACAGAGCTAAAAAAAATTGGGTAGGTAGGTCGGAAAATATTTTTATTTTGTAAAATATTTTTATGCAGTGACTATCCGAAAAAGTATACCCCACTAGTCTTTTTTGCACGCTGAAACAAAGTACGTGTTCTAAGCAAGTATAAACCGCCTATTTCCCGACTGTCTGCACCTAAAACTGCTCTAGAAACAGTCCTATTAATTTCATTTTGTTGACGTCTCTTATGTTATGTCAAAACAAATTTTAAAAAAATATTTTGTAAAAAAATTTTAATTTAAAAAAAAAAAATTTGAAATTTTTATTTTAAAAAAAAAATTTGAAATTTTTTTTTCTTTAATAAAAATTTTTTACAAAAATATTTGGGTCGCGGCCGTAAAAAATGGGTCGGTCGGGTTACCGGAAACACAACAATTTTTTTTCTACGCCTAAGCACACGATCCATCTCTGTTCTACAGATTATGACCCGTGGCCTGATACTTAGTAGAAGAGGCCTTGACTGTAACAGTTCTGGTAGGCGTCAGACATGAATGCACCATATACGAACCCATGAGTGCCGTTGCTGAACCATGGTCAGCACCAGGTCCAGTTGCCCTCGTGGGTTAGAGTGATCCATAAAAGGCTACCTGTCGGCATAGGCGTAGGAGACGGGGGTCCAGAGGGGGCAAATGCCCCCCCAAATTTCGGGCAAGTGTGGTTTTTCGGGCAAGCAGTCCGGGAAAAGTAAAAAAATGTATAAAGAAATTAAGAAATTTCGGAATTTAGACTAAAAAAAAAAAAAAAAAAAGGTCGTCAGAATTTTCGGGCGGAAAAGTAACGGGAATTTTCGGGCAATTTCGACCGGACGACTAAAAAAAAAAAAAAAAAGGTCGTCAGATTTTTCGGGCGGAAAAGTAACGGGAATTTTCGGGCAATTATTTTTCGGGCAAAAGTTAAACTTTTGCCCCCCCACTCCTGAAATGTCCCCTACGCCTATGCCTGTCGGGGTTATGGTCGCTCGAAGTAAGGTCCATCGGATCTTATTTGAGTGACGGGAAGAGACCAAACTCTTCCATCTTCAATCATGCTTGCCTATTATAACAGTGTGCAGCACTGATGTAGGCGACGGTGCTTTCGTACCTGATTCTGTAGGAACGTTTGAAGCTGATGTCGTTGAATCTGTTGAAAGACAGACGGAATTAGTGTAGTGCCAACTGTGCCATATAATTGAAACAGTTCTAAAATGAATTTCTTATTTTTATTTATGGACAGGACAACTGTTCATAAACAAAGAAAGGACTATTGGAGCGAAAATTAGTTGAAAATGAACCGGGTATGTCCGGATCTGCGCCTCGAAATTCATTTTCGTAGTCTGCCTTTGCCCGGTCTTAGCCGAGTCGCATGCTTGACATAAGGCTCATATGCATTCAGCATGAACTCGATATCAATTAGCAAATTTTTACATCTACGTACAACGAATAGGACTAGGCTACTAGAAAAAGGACATGAGAACAAATATAGAAGGTTATCGGGGGAAAATTTTCAGACAAAGGGTCTCGCCGCTGCTCGCCTTTGACCCAGCTCCTTTGACAAACCACATTCAGCCCTGATGACTATTGTACAGAGGATTGCAGGGATAAACATAGGCCTACTGCAGGAAATAAGTTACTGTAACATTAGACAAGCTTTTGGGCATCGTATCAACATCAACTCTAGGACGTAAAGCAGAAAGTTGTAAGAGTAGACTCCGAAGGAGGTTTCAACATGTAGAGAGATTGCCGGTTGACCGAGCCACATTATTCTGAAAGACCCATGTTGCCCTCGTGGGTTAAATTGATCTCTAATACCTACTGAGGGTCAACATGTTTGTCAAGACTACGCTGGATAGACAGTTATGTCCCATAACATCACGTGAACTTAAGCTGAGGGAAGCAATGGACTTGACAAATGACAGAGGACAATAATATTCAAATAATTTATATGAACCCGATATTCAGTTAGCGTCAGGGCATGATGACTATTACATGTATAATGTGTATAACATGATTGTATATATAATTCCTTACAAACACATTACTAAAGCATAACTATCTATTAAACCCTATTACTGAGTGCTCTCTTTTACTCTTATAATATTATCTCTGAAGTTTATTTTGCCTATCTCAATGTACCAGATAACAGGTTGCAAGCTTGTTTATGCATATTAAACGAATAGCCTACACACATAGGCCTACATGTAATACAATAAGTCAAAGATTTACCAAAGACGTTCAAGTAAACGTTTGCCAGACTGTATCCAAAGCTGTTGGAGATGTTAAGCTGCAGACTCGATGTCATTTCTTCAGTAACGTTGACTATGGACAGACCAGAATAATGGAAGACGACAGACGGATCTAAAACAACCGCAGAGATGTTTCAGGCTGACTTTTAAATGATCAACAAATAATTGGGCTTGTTTCAGGCTTTAAGAATTAGACGATTCTCGGCGAGGTCTCAAATGACAACTAAAGTTAAGAAGTCTGAACGAATCAACTGTGAAGAAACGTGGATTGGGAGAAGAAAAATAAAATTCAACAATCTTACTGACAGACCGCAACTAGTTAACATACATTGTAGGCTACGTTGAAACAACACACACGTGGGCGGAGTTTATCAGAGGCTAGAGGGAGCTAATCCCCCCAAGAAGGCCCAAATTCAGCTTTTTTACCATGAAAATGGTATCTTTTTTGGGCTTAGCCCCCCTAAGAAGGCATTAGCCCCTCCAAGAACGGAAACCAAACTACGCCCATGAACACACAAGAACACAAATCTCAGAAGACATAAAGACAAATCTTCAGCCGAGCTTGGCGCAAGCCCCATGTACTTTGGCTGCCACGGTGCCACCTATAGAACGAAGGAACAGCTAAACCCAGGGGTCAATAGGATTCGAACCGCGTATCGTAGGCAATTTCAAGCCAGAGTACTGTGCAATATACATAATAGTAACCCCCTTGAACAAGATGTTAGAAGACAGGATGGAAACGGGAGGAGGATTGAAAAGTTTGAAAGAAAAAGAGGTGGATGTTAGCCTAGTGCAATTGTTAAGACGTAAATTCAGTTGTAACAATAATAATATGATAACTGAAATAATAATAATATTATTATTTCAGTTATCATATTATTATTGTTACAACTGTGACGTCGGCGTTCAAAACCCGTCGTATGAAGCGACCTAGATATTGCGCTAGATGCCGAAATAGGCGAGAGGGGTCAAGAATGCAGTTTATTCCTCAGTTCAGCAAAATATGACTGTAAATTCGCCCTAATTTGCGAAGTAGTGAACCGATTTTGATGCCGTTTGCGTTATCTGATTCAGAATATATGCCGCTAATGCCCAGAACAATTGCAGAATAATAACTTAGTAGGTTCAGTAGACTTGGATTACACAAATATTCAGTAACTTTTTGTTTGGTTTTCTCGCTATAAACTAATGAAAGAATCAAACGAGCATAACTTCAGTTAGAAAAAAGATATTTTCATTCTGTTAAAAGCATTTTAGAGCTTGTTCATTGTAGCATATGACTAAATCAAAAGGTCAAAAACCGTCATGTGACGGGTTTTGAGCCCCTGTGTCGGAGCTTGCAAGTAATAATATTATTATTATTTGCAAGCTCCGAGTTATACTGCTCCGAGTTGGAACGATTAAACGAACGGTTATAGAAAATGTGAAGTGAAAATGGAGAGCAGAAAACCAGAGCAGCTTTTGGTCGGTCATGGTTGACTAAACGAATTTAAATAAATCTGACCTGGATGGATTGATTTGCCTCTCCTGGTCCACCGGATATCTGGTGGAGGCTTGCCAGTCACACGATACTCGAACTTAACAGTTTCTCCGATGGTTGCGTTGCAGTTCTGCGGGACGGAAAGAAACCGAGGCTTTTCTAGCAAGACAGACAAGCGTGCTTTTACTTTTATGCCTACATATTATGACATTCAGCAAAACAAAAGAAAAAAAGAGTCCTCGGAATTTATTTATATTTATATTTATTTCTCGCCTTTGCAAAGCGTCCCTTCAATCTCCGTGTTCCAACGTAGGCCTATCTCATTGACAATAGGAGGTTTAACGCAGTAGCTTTCAGATGCACTTTCGCAAGCCTTGACACATTCCGGACTGGCTTTTATAGCAGTAGTTAAGAGATAAGTCCCTGATGGATCCTAAATACCTCGGGGCAAAAAATATTAGTCTTCGTTTTATGGTAGAAACGTCTTAACATAGTCATAGTGAATAGCAGAAATGGATTATCACTACGTGCACGAATCGAATTTATCGATCGGCAGCCAGTCAAGAGTCATCACGTTTACCAAAGCAATGTGTCGAAGACTAGAAGGTTGAGGGACATTATTTTGGGAGGGAAGTCTGAAGTGATTCCGCGTCCGCTCGCTCCATGCACCAGAGTTTTGCCATTACACTATCACCGCTATTATCTCTTAACTAAGTCATGTTGACTGAACTAGCCATCAACCACATGAGCAATTTTACCCTGAAGGAACTAGCGAAAGATGTTGATATGAAAATTTTATTACCGAAGATGAGAAGTTGGAAATGATGACGTTGACTGCTGTTGTTGTTGTTGCTGTTGCTGCTGCTGCTGCTGCTGCTTCCTGCCTCGTTTCTTCCTTCGCAGGTCAATTCCTCCGGACTCGTTTCATCGACCTTTTCAATGACGAGAGTCGATCCTCTCTGCATCAGCTTAAATCGTGATGACAATGACGATGATGACGACGACGACGATGACGATGATGACGTGCTGCCTTCAGTCACTGGTCGAAACCTCTTAGTGACCGGATCCATCGCTTGCCACGTGATCTCTGGAATCGGTCTATCAACAGAGTTACACACAGTCACTCCATCTCCACTTCTTGTGTCTTATTTTAGCCAGTCCTACCAAGTGTAGCCAGGAATTTCCAATGGGAGGGGAGGTTATGACCGAATGCTTGCTTTTTCTTATATAATTGGACAAACAACCATTTAAAAAAACTTTTTCCCTAAGCCAATGGGGTGGTTATCCCCAACCCCCTGTTGGCTACGCCACTGTTATCTTATGACCATAGGATCTGACATCCTTAGTACGCATGAAAGGCTCTTAGTATTTGCTGTATGGTAAAAATGCGCTGATACCGGAACATTACATTCAGACCCAATTATTTTCGAAGCCGTCTTGAGCGAATGAAATGTCAGGAGTGAACGATGCTTGGATTAAAACAGATGATGCACTGAATTGCAAGTGGACTATTGAGTGGCTGAAAAAATTTTACCTTCCAGAGAAAATGCATTGAATGGAAACAGTGTCGCCAAAAAACACCTTCTGGATGTCCGTGGATTTAAAGAGCAGAACAGGAGCGGCGTTAAACAGAGGAGCTCCAGTGTCTGCAGACAAAGTTAATTAACCAAAAATTAAACATGAAAAATAATTTTAAAAGAAGAGAGCAATTTGCAGTCAATGAATAGATTCGGTGAAAAGTATCTCGAGTAGATGGCAATGCAGAAAAATGCATGTACAATAATGAAGATTTTATAAGAAAATTATATTTTACCATATGCATGTCAAGAAACAATAATATCAGGGAAAGGAACAGTAGTTCATCCGTTGAACGCGCTTCTTGTTTATAAGAATCCGCTCTTATCAATCAAGCAATCAATCAGTCAAATTTATATAGAGCCCCTTCAATGTGACTACTCAGAGGCGCTCCCGGCCGACCTTTGTAAGGGTTCCACGACAACTGGTCCAACGACAACTCGTCCAACGACAACTCGTCCACGGACAACTGGTTCACCGACAACTCGTCCACCGAAATAGAAGTCGGATTAATGAGAAAATGTTTGAGAAATGGAAGCTGGATGAAGGTTTTTACGGGTGAAATAGAAGCTGGATTGATGAAAAACCGCTTAAGAAATGGAAGATGGATCAAGTTTTTTTTCTATCTGAAATAGAAGCTGGATGCATGTTGAGACACATGATGAAAATCGTCAATTCAGCTTCCATTTAAGCAAGAAAACCATTATACTTTTTTTCATAAACCCAGCACCATTTCGTAAATAAAGAACTTTCATCCAGCTTCCATTTCTCAAGCGCTTTCTCGTTAATCCGGCTTATATTTCAGTGGACCAGTTGTCGGTGGACCAGTTGTCCGTGGACGAGTTGTCGTTGGACGAGTTGTCGTTGGACGAGTTGTCGTGACACCATTTGTAAGAGAGTCCATTGCTTCTATTATTATTTTATCGAGAGATAGGCTAAGCTGCAATAACAATAATTTGATAATTAATAGGGTCTTATGTGTAGAACAGGGAACCAACAAAGTCCCTGTGCCGGTCCTAAGCCCGGACAAAATGAGGAAGGTTTGCCAGATGGGTGGCGATACGCTGGCAGTGAAAAATCAAGACGATTGTAATCCGCCAAAACCATGACACAAGTAACATAGCTACCCAGATGCTTCAAGGTGTCATGATGTGAAGCACAGGTTGGTCAGGACAGACCGATAAAGAGGGTCGGGGGAGAGAGCGTGGGACACAACGGGCATTGACCCACGTTGTCCTTCGTGCCTCTTTTTCACGATTCTCTTCAATCAGACAAGGTGGTCTAGATGCTCCAAGATGTTAATGGTATGGAGCAGACCTGCTGACCAGACCGGATGAGGCTGGGCAGCATGACACGAGACAGACTCAGACAGAGAGTGGCATCGGACTCCTACGGGCATTGAGCCTAAGGATATTGATGATGATATGTGTAGAATGGATGATGTAATAATAGGCCATGATGCTGCCCTTGAAATGTTGCACGTGTATAATTATGTTAGTGCAAATTGGGTGGCGGAACCATTGTGTTCGTTTATTGGTTCGCCCTTTGATGTGAACCTGTTTATAAAATTATGTCTGACCAAAGTGTCCATACCTGTAACCTCGAGGTATGTGAGACCGCCTGAAAAGATTTCGTCCAACTCAGCGTTCGTTGCCATACACATGTAAAGTCCAGTGTCATTGACTTTCGTGTTGACGAACACCAGTGATCCTGTTCGCAAAAACAACTGATCGTTGTAAGCTTCATACATGTACGTACATGTAGCTTATGCTTGCTTCTCTGTTACAGCAGCAAAAACATTCAACAGCGTATAGGAAAACGTAACGGAATAGCAAAAATGATTAGAAGTGTATATTTATTTAATTATTTATTTATTTTAGAAATTTATATAGCGCCTCTTCTAGGTAGGCTACTCCGAAGCGCTCCAGACCCAACCACGGCTAAATAAAACAGTTTTTAGGTTCTTAAGGAACAGAGCGGAGTGACCCCTGGGAATATTTGGGCGTAGCCTATTCTTCGCGAGTAGGCCTATTTGGGCCATAATAACTTATTGTTATTTTAGTTGGTGAAACGTTACCACAAGCCGGCTATTATTCTCTGGCTGAAATGTGACAACATTAGCCTACTAACCTGAAAGAGAGATGAAGACTTGTGAATCGTCTGTCTCAACTCGCAATGGACTTGGATCGTCTTTATATCTGAGTCTAAGCCATCGAAACGTGGCTGGTGGGACGCTTCGAGCGTTGTATCGGCAATCGATGACGAGACCAATTCCAACGGAAACATTGTATTTCAACGGCGTATGATCTGCTGCAAGGAACGGATGGATGACTGAAAGAATCAAACAATTGCTGTACATTATTATTGAAAACAAGCAACTGAATTTGGTAATCAGTCAATCAATTAATCAATCAATCAATCGACCAATTCGAATTTATATAACGCCCCTTAATTAAAGATATCTAGGCTACTTGAAGCGCTCCCGGCCAAGATCAAGCGGGGGGAAAACAGTCTTCAGCAGTTTGTGATACAAAGAACAGATTCGGAAGTGTCGCATTGTCAAGGGACGCCCGTTCCAGGTTGTTCTTTGAGTCCTATAAAGTTCAGACATTTTAGCAAATGATTATTATTAGGCTACTGTCTTAACTTCCTATCCTAAAACGACTACAATGGTCTTAATTTCTCTCGCGAATACTTCGACTATTTTAGATCGACGTTGCCTTGGGATGTCTACTAGTCTAGTCTCTAGACATACCAGCCATACTGAGACGAACACCTGGATAGATTGCAACACCGAATTGATTCTCAGCGACGACCGAGTAGACACCTTCGCTGCTTTGATTGGCGAACTCAACAGTGAAGGAATTGTCTCCGACTTTAACTGTTTTTGTACCAGCGGATGCTGTTCGAAAGACAAATTGGAGGTTGGAACTTCATGCCCATCATTGTGATTTCAGTACCGACAATGAATGGCATCGTTAAATTTTAATTTTGCAAGCTATAGGCCTACATGCATAAAATTTCACATATTCTATCGCAGTAAAATTAATTTTTATTAACGTTAATTCTCTACATTAATTTGCAAATGCTTCGCAAAACCTCATTCACCCACGGCGTCCCACGCTGTAATTCGCAGCAGCGTGACGACCTACGCTTGATGATGTAGGCCCATGACATTCCAACAGCTTAAAAAAAATCAGGATTTTTTACCTATGAGGTGAAAAAAATTCAAACTTGACCTTTAAGGAAACATTAATCTTTAACGAGACACGTTACATGCCTGAAAAATAGACAGATTTGATCTAATTGATTATCTAACTCTCAAAACTGCTGGTTGTCTACCTCTGAGGTAACGTGGTTCCTGTAGTCAAATCAAGGAATTCCTTTTGATAGCATGCAGATAGGCTACCATACATTCCATGTAACAGAATTTCTTAGCGTTGTGGTATAGATTATAGATCACATGCATCTGAGAGAGACTCTCTGTCAGTGGAGTAGACAAGTGGAAGGGGTGTGGGAGATAAACCCCCATTGGCTTAGGAAAAAACGTTTTTAAGGTTATTTGTCCACTTATAATTATGAGAAAAAACAAGCATCCGGCCACAAACCACCCTCATCGGAAATTCCTGGCTACACCACTGGTCTCTGTCATTGATGTACTAGATTGATTACCTTGGTCTGGGATTTCCAGAGAATGTGCAATTGATTGTGATGAAGTCGAGCTCTAAGAAGATGATTTAAGTTGTCCGAAGAATGTCAAGTTCTCTCCTGAAACCGTCTCTGATGTCGATCTCGCACCGCAATAGACTGACTGGTTCATGAGAAGGATCTACAATACGGACATTACTATGCAACGCATGACACAACTGCTCACGACAGTTGCAGCGCTCCTACTTGGGACTTGCTACCTGTTAAACAGACACTCAGTCACTGATGTGAAGCAGTATGCTCTTAGGCACGGCATCATAATGTAATAATTATAAGCTTATTAATGCACAAAACAATTGCTCGACCTGTTAATGGGACTTTATGGTATCACTTTCTGTACCTAACTGATGAGAGTCTGTCTTATAGTGCAGTACTATACATGTAATATATACACTGTGCCCCATGGGGGGGGAATGGCATCCGCGTTCACAAAGCCTGGGTCAATCCAGGTGAGCCCTCCCTGTGAGTACCTTTGGGGAAACTAAGGATGCCACCAGCTGACCGAATTCATCCGAATCCCGGTCCACGCTCCGACAAGACCTGGAGCAGTAGCATACGTGAAGAAGAAGAAGACTGTGCCCCATAAAAAAACACACCAAAAAACTTTTCAAAAATCTTCTATAAAACTAAGCCAAGTGTAATAAAAGTTTGTACGTTGTTTCTCAAATAATTTTGCCCCAAAATATTTTACATACTTACTCACAGAAGTGGTTGCTGTTGGAGGCAGTGACGCAGACTAGGCGTGTTTGGAAACATTTGAACAGAGATTGGTAGCTTATAGGACAGCGCCCCAGCACATCGCGCAAAGGACACCATTGAGTTGCTGCGACGTGAAACACCAAGCTTCATTGGACCGGAACTCTGGCCAGCAAACTCACCAGACCTCAATACCGTTGACTACAGAATTTGGGGTCTAATGCAGGAACGCGTCTACCAGACAGCAATACGGGACATCAACGAGTTGAAGGAGCGCCTCATCGTTGTGTGGCCACACAGTTGAAGCAGAGTGTCATTGACAAAGCTATTGAACAGTGGCGTCCAAGGCTGAGAGCGGCAGAGCCTGCGTTCAAGCGAAGGGACATCACTTCGAACATCTTCTTAAATGAAACATTACTTTTTCTTATTTAACATTAGACTTCAATGCGTTTCATGACAAAGTTTTTTGGTGTTTTTTATGGGGCACAGTGTATATATAATATTATGGGTCTACAATGCATAAGCTTATGCATGCATGCCTGTGCGTGTAACCAGCTAGAAAAAGTCACTGAAAGAGAGCAACTTGCTATTATCGTTCTATTCAAGAAAATTCGAATTTTAAATTTTACGTAGGCCTACACTTAGTAAACTTAATTGTTTTCAGATGCAATAGAACTTAGCCTGTTAGGTCTGATGCAGTGTCGCTGTCGTTTAAATAAATAAACCAAGGCTACAGAGATGCATCCTGCATCTTATCATCGCAAATTACTTTTTAGTATTATAATGCTGCATCGGTGGTTTAAAATAAATGAGCCAGAGCACAACAGTAATAACTATGGAGTTACTTGTGAAATTTGTCGCTTCCTTGAGATGAACGTTCTGTAGAAGGAACCAAATCAATACAGACTTCAAGGTGAACATGGCTGTCTCTCTCTCTCTCTCGTCTCTGCTATAAAGTCAACAGACAATAATAATTATTAGGCTATAATTGTGTCCAATTTACAGATTTTGATGCGCATGATTAAAATAGCTGATCCTTAAAGAATCAATAACGTCCAAGGAAGGAACAAGAATGATAGCATTGAAAAGGAATGCATAGAAGCGACGTGATGACTGTGTGATAAGACAAAAACACGAAAAATAAAAGATGGATGAATTATCATGAATCGACCATTATCGTTGTGCTTACACGGAGCAAGACGCTGTTCCAAAATCTGCAGCATGCAGCTGCTGTCATGACTCTGTCAGAATCAAGGCTGTACTCTAGGGCATTATAGGCTACGTCGGCATTATTCTACAGCGTGTACTCACTAAGTCTTTACAATTAAAAAGAAATGAGTAGCCTATGTGAAATTACAAGCAACAATAGTCGAAAATCGCAAAAACTAGTGGTTTTTGGACTGCCATGAACGTATTGCGGACACAAAAAGACAAGAAAAGCAGGCGATGATTTTGACAACTAAAAAATTTCATCAGTAAATAAAAATTTCAGCCCCCCAAAATTCGGCTGGTGACGCGTGACTGACACTCCCCCCTAGTCTCCCCCGGAGACCTATTTAGAAACAGATTTTTCTTCGGCGGATCTGTTCCAGAATAAATTGGCCCCCCGGAAAGTATACTCTGAAGTAAAGTCTCCGTGGGGAGAGAATATTTCCGTCGTCCACGAAATAAAGTTCAGCGTGAAATGGGCTACAGTTGCATCAAATTTAGAGACGAGCCGGCTAAGCGGTTAGTTTACGTTGCCAGATTTATATAACAAGAGAATATAGGCCTATAGACTACACTTTTACTTCAGAAAATTTCCTCCAATGCAGATTTTCAGGGACTCTGTTTCGGGGGAGAGCTTTTGCATCAGGGAGACCCAATCATAATAGCTCAAGCCTATATCGGAGTTACCAAGTGAATCAGAAATCTATGCCCAGTGTCGGTTCTAGTTGGGTGTTGAACCTCCGAGCTCTTCAAAAATGTGCGTGCAAGATGTGTCAACTTTTGAATTGCGTTTTATAATGTGACAACATGTCAAATAAGGCAAATGTAATAATTTGTGCAAAACGTCCCTCTTTGGATGTAGGCCTATCCTTCAATGCCATCCCCAAATTTATCACGAAGAATTCAGTGATATTGAAGTAGGCCTAATAATAGTTATTATTTTCATATAGTAGGCTACTTAGTATAATCTCCTATAGGACCTAAATTATTTATTTTTTCTCACCGATGCGTGTCGTTTCCGCTTCTTCGTTGTGCTTTTTTCGGAAGTCAGGAAATGTCCGTCTAAACTCTAAACCTACATGTAGGCCTATCAGTCGCACGTTGAAGAGTCAACATGCAATGGACAGCCACGCCAAGACTTGTGCAGTCTTAAGAAAATTAGGAATGCTTGTGATTAATTGAATCCACAGAGAATTTCTCTCTCTCTGTCTGTCTGTCTGTCTGTCTGTCTGTCTGTCTGTCTGTCTGTCTGCCTCTCTCTCTGTCTCAGGTTGTGCTTCAGCAGAAAACATCTGTCGTAGGCTATACAAACTATCCGTTCTTGTCTAAATCATCGAAAACAAGTTTCAGATTAAAATTATTTGCCGCAGAACGTTGTACATTGTGTAGCTTACTATGTGTAGGCTATTGTGTAATGTGTATTGTATAAAAAAACGCATTATAATTGTTAAGAGATGTCAGATCACCAAACAGGATCGCTCGTTTATGTAGGTCTACTACAATATTTAATGTTTCTTGCACATAAACATCGACTACTTCAAAGCAATGTCGTTCATTGTCGCGTTTAGATAATTTTGACATATTAAGTTCGTAGCATAATAATATTACTTCCAGAATATCAGGCTATTTGTAACGGAAGGAACAATTCAAAGCAAGCCAATTATTACTGTTTGCTCCTTTATACACGCTAACACACACGAATGCAGACACACGCACAATAGCCTACATGTAGATCTAATAGACCCGACGCAATATACAATTATTATAGGCTACATGTAGGCCATTTAGCAGTTCATGTGGTGCCTTTGTAGCATAATCTTCAAAAAGACGTTACATGTAGCCTAAATAACACATAGGCCTAGCCTACATGTAACATTAAGTTTTATCTGAACGAGTTTGAGATGGTGGTCCATTGGTGGAGGATCCTAGCTTATGTAATTCAAATCTGCAATTAAGACTCGTCTCGTTCAACTTGAACCCATTTAGCCTACGTCTGACTGAGTGACCCCTGCAGCTATCTAACGATGTTCAGCATCAATATTCCTCCATGGATCATGATGTTTTTCACAGCTATTCCACCGAACGAATCCATGCACGGATTTCGCAGAAATTCGTTGACAAAAAGGGAGACACACTTGACTTGCAAGGGGAGATCACAAAATGTATGCAGGAATTATAGCAGCAGACCTACTTGAGGAAAGACCGAGAGGACGTATATTATACGAAAGAGTTCAATTAACCCTCGGGCTACCAGGGGGGTTGTAACCACCCCCCCTAGGTTTTTCCCAAATAAAACTTTTTGCGTTTGGAATAAAATTTTGAGGTTTTAGGTAGCTGTAGAGGATTCATTTGTGCACATTTTGAGCTAAAATGTGTGATGATATACCATACCATTCAAAAGTTATACCCGATATACCCGAAGCACCAGGGGGGGGGGATACCACCCCCCCTTAGATTATCGGCTATATCTTATCCGTCCTTTGACATGAAGAGACACAAATTACACCATTCTGTAGAGGGAATGTGGGGCTACATTTTGGTGGTCACGGAGTTGTCTTTTAACAACCGGAAAAGCTCAAAATAAATTAAAATATATAAAAAGGTGTTTTATTTTCATAAAATCTTCATGTTTTTCTTATTAAAAATTATTCATAACTAATTTTTCAAGAGAAATAAATTATGCCATTCTATAGAGGGCACTTAGGGCTATATTTTGATACTAATTAGTTTGATATATGATGACCGGAAGTGCTCAAAATAAATTTAAATGTGTGAAAATGTTGGGTTTTTCTGCAACGCAAACCGATAAGTCTGCGTAAACGTTTTTCAGCAGCTAATACATGTTTTTTTCTTTTTATTGTAATTAAAACTATCTTATTACTAGTTTTTATTGTTGGACATTGGACTTTATTATATGTAAACTATTTTTAAATAAATAAATTATGTTAAAAACACAGAATCTAATATTTTGCTTATGCGAAAGTATACATTTTGTGGAATCGACGGGTGCCTACGGTAAAAAAATTCATAACTTCCGGGTGCTTTCATATATTTTAAACCTAAATATACCATTTTGTGCAGAAATGAATGCTGAATCCATTGGTGTATTACAAGTTATGATATCTCAAACCGAACCCAAAATCCAGGGGGGGGGGTGGTAACCACCCCCCCCCCCTTGGTAGTCAGTGTTACAAAAAAAGCTTGGTAGCCCGAGGGTTAATAAGCCGCATGGGTCTATACGTGCGTGAGGATAGATCAATCTGACAAATTCGGTGAGAGGGAAGAAATAAGAGAAGGACATAATGTAGATAGAATGAGTGAGAAGATTTGGGAGAAAGGAAGGTAGATAGTATACGGATTGAGAGCTGTTGTTTCTCTGCTCTGAGGAATTTCCCCGATTATATCTGGCATAGCCTATTGCAAGCCTCCCAATTCCTGGTATAATTTAAATCACACGTGATCATGTGAAACAGACAGCAAAAGGAAGATCCTAGATTGCCAGTCTGCCTTTTGCACGTCCAAGCGAGACATCCAGGTTTCCCAGCGAATGTAATAACAACTCACTATTGGCAATCAGTATGGGATTGGCTTTTGGTAAATTTGTTTCAACAAGGAAGAAGGAAGCAGCTCCATGCTGGTCTCTCTCTGCCTTTCTATCTCTTTGTCTCGCTGTCCTTTCTCTTTTCCCTTCTCACCCCACCTTGTACTGTAATTGATTCACACCGTGTAACAGGATCTTATTCAATTGTTAGGCAATTTCCTAAACTGTTTACAATCAACAACGTGACATCAGTTCCTTTTAATATTCAATATCCGCGTACGCATTTTATGTAGGTTTGGTTGCATGCACGTTTGTGTTTGTAGGCCTATGTGTATTGCGTAGGTTATTATTTTGAATCTATGCGTGTTTTAAAGTATGGTAGGCCTAGCCTAATAGTTACTGTAGGTCTACTTACAATGCAACGTAATAGGAACCTATGCTGTCATGAGTTCTTATTTTCATAAGAACATAAAACCGCAATATCATTGCTCCCAAAGAACCAATTCGTCCCCAAAAACTTATTCGACCCCCAATTATGGTTGTCTGTATTTTCTTATAATGGTAGAAAATACCACGTGTGTGTGTCAACGACTGTGTGATCATAGATAAGTGTGCGCAATTGCTGTCTCCAATGATTCCTGCATAGTATCGTAGTTTCTGAATAATATCGATAGGGCCTACATTCTTTTTATGTTCAACGTTTGGTTAGACCAATTTCTAGCGCATAACATAATAGTCTATGCGAAAAAAGCTTTTGTCATAGACTAACATTAACCTTGGACCTTACAACAATGGTCCGAGCAAACCAGACTTGCAGCCTGGGACGGAAGCCGGACAATGTGTCGGCCCAGAGGTTTCACTTCGACAGCTGAAGGAGCTTGGACCGTCACTTACACTTTTTATTGTTGCGAAACCACTGAAGAAGCGATGCGATTTGGGATACTTTGAATAATCAACGCTACGGCCGCACCATTGGTCATAGACCTATCAACAAAAATAATAACAATTATTCAATAACAGGATATGATGACACTACAGAGTGACAGTGGTAGGCTACCAGTGTTTTTGGTGAGGACTGTTTAACTGACTGAAGCTACAGCAAATAAAATACAAAATCTGATGTGTCTATAATGATTACATTGACATTAAATTTTGAAGAATCGAAATCGTGTTCTACGTTTTCCTTTCTCGTCACCGTAACGACAAAACAATCGATATTCCATTAGGCTTATACCCGGAACGGAGGTGGAATTTCGTACCTGGACCGTGTCGTCATCTATGCATTTGATGAAAACAGCCGCGTGTCCATAGTATCTGTCGCCAGATGTGAATGTAGCAATCGCCGTATTAGCTGCAATGTTACGGTTGCACTTTCCATCCGCAGTCTAAAAATGTAATATCGATAAAAGTTGGCACATCTAAATACCAGCTGTGAAGTAAACTTACAAATCTATTGGTCACTGACCCATTATTATGAAGGCAAAGGCAAGGCAAATACCATTTATTAAGGCAACAACCGTAGCACATTGATCAAGACAACACAAAAAACCCAGAATAACAGCATTAACATTAATGATTAACATAACAGAAAGAATAAACAGCGTATTATAAGAATAAACAGTAGCCTACATTATAAAGCAACGGATCGCATACGGTTAAGCACTTAAAGGGGAACCCCAAGGGGACAAGTCCCGCTATCAGAGGAACCCCAGTATCAGTCGTTGGTGAAATGGCAGATCAGACAATGTAAATAGATTCAATACATCTAGCTTAACTAATTATCTCAGTGCAAACATATGAAAGTGATGTTTACAGTGAGACAGACAAGATCATAGGGTCGGTTGGTTACTCTGATTGTCAGATAATCCATCACAGGTTAAAAGACAAATAAAGTGATAGACAAATACCTTCAGCCTTTGTCCTGGTCTCCACGCTCCTGTTGCTGGCGGGTATTTTCCGTTCTTCGTGCACCTGCACTTGACATAAGCAACGCATTGTCCTCCTTTGCAAGTGTTCTGGCATTTTGAATCAACGCAATCGTATGGAGTGTGGGAACTTGACTCGTGAACACGCTTTCCCTGATCATTCAATTGACACGTGTATTCATCCCCGTTCTTCGTTGGAATAACTGTAGAGAAGTGTTAGAAAATTATTGTGATGAACACCATGGCATTCTAACCTATATAGCCAGTCTTTTTATTTTAAGAACACGTCACAAAAACAGTTTTTGTCTTTAAAAAATAGGCCTATGTCCCGCAATAATTTTATGAATATTTGTAACATATTCCTGAAAGCCATTTTAGAAGTTTCATCTTAGGCACCTGTCATAACCAGTGGAGGCGAATGTTTGCTTAGACAAGATAAATTAAATCACATGAGATAATCAAAGGTTTTATTGAGCTCTTTTACTTCTGAACAATAATGTTCAGACGATTCATTTATCATTTTCTGGGTTTTTTCTCTCCAAAATATCTGTCTGATGCAGAGGAAAGTAAGCCATCTCCCGAGTCAACGTGCAATAAAACAATAATTATCATTCGTGTAAGCTGGAATGCACACTGCACAGCCTGTGATAATTACTATAATAAACACTTGAGATACATGTAGGTTGTACGGACCATATCTCTTAGACAAAAAAGTTTTTTGATTTGGTAAGGATAATAAATTATAGTGGATTTTTTTCGATTATAAACAGAGCACGTGGGGTTAATAATTCATCACAACTGACCTTCTGCAAGGTCATTCCACAGTAACTGTTGAGAATAACATCTGAAGTCAGACTCCAGGTCTAAGTAGAGCCCGTCGGTCCATCCTTTCTGTTCATCGAAATACATGAGTGGATTATTTATTTCTAGAACCTTGATACAGTTAAATAATGTTTGGCCAAGTTTGCATAATGATAGAAGGCAATGAAAAGTGTGTAATATATTATGGATAAATTCGTTGCTTTGGCTAAGTCTATCATAATTATGTCATACGATCATAATATAATTAGGCTATACCATCATTCTATAGATAAGCCTCATGTCAAGGATTTGCTTACATGTACATGTAGATGCGTGTTATCGCAACCTTAAGTAACTGTCGTTTTCAGCCGTGATTGGGTCAGGATCGCTTCTGAGCAGCAACCCTAATAGGGCGCTATATAAATCTCCTTAATGAATAGGCCATATATTATGTTTTCTGTATACATGCGTTTGCCTGTCAAGCAGTGACATTTTGCTTCGAAACTGGCGCAAAAGCTTTGCCTTATCCAAGAGGATTCCGTCGACTGGACTTTTAACGAAAAATTCATCTCTACAATATTATTTCTTTAGTGCAGTTCATTGTTGCTATCATTATTTTCATTACAAAGCATCATCATCGTCTTCATCGTAGTCAACAACACAACGTAACTATGGCAAATATAATTATAGGCCTACATCGAATTGCAGTTGACCTACATTTCCGTTATAGTTGATTTGGAAGAACTCGAACCAGTAGATATAGTTAGCGTTGTTGAGAGAACTGCTGCAGCGAGTGTTGGCTCCCGTGTATCTGAAGCATTGACCAGATTTAGCTGATCCGATGACGCTCTGACCGCAAGCTGAACACAGAAAAAAGACAAGTTAGAAGTAATTTCCTTAAGGAATATTAATTTAGTCAGAGTTAATAAAAGAATATTGACAAAGCCTAATAGATAGAAATCGCCAGAAAAACCGTAGCACGCCATAATAATGAAAGGCCTAATGCTTTAATACTTGTGGTTAGAATAGAAATAATAAATGGACACTGGATGGTGAGATACAAAGAAGCAACGTTATTTAATGCTTTCCACAAGTCTCAATATGCCTACCTAGATCTACCCTACATTGCCTTAAAATTATCCGCAACGTGTTTTTTAGTACTATGGTTTTCGTCTCTCATCTCTCCTCCACTCACGTTATAACATAGTTCGAATCCACATCCAGTTCATCATCCTATATCCTAAATCACTGGCTGCCTGTGTCCCAGCGGATCTCATACCGCATTGCTGCTGTGGTCTCTCGCTGTGTCCTTGGCTGTGCTCCGTCATACTTGCGTAATCTGTGCTGTCCAGTCTCTGACGTTGCAGCGCGTCGTGTACTTCGCTCTTCGTTCGTCTAAAGGTGAGCTTCTGGTCCCGCGGGCTCGCTTGGCTATTAAGCAACGTCGTGCTTTCTCGGTCGTGGGGCCTACTGTCTGGAATTACATCCCGGTTACGCTTCGCTCTCTACTTGTGATCCATCCGTCTGCGTTCTACAAGTCCCTCAAGTCTTTTTTCTTTGTTCGTGGTTGGGCTGGGAGCGCCTCTGAGTAGTTTCTTGAAGGGGCGCTATATAAATGCTCTGAATGAATGAATGAATAAATGAATCTGTTCATTTTCATGTAACCAGTTTTCTTCTGTGAACTGTAATTGAAGTTCAGTTCATCGCAGAAAGGTGGTCACAAATATTCAGGTCTCACTGACAGAGAACATTTGATTTCTTACCTGTTGATCGTACATTCACCGAGTTTCCATTGAAGCAAAGACAAGCGCCATTGACGAGAGTTTTTCCAGTGATGTCCCCGTTGGCAACCGCTACCAATGCAACGAGCAGGAACAATGCAATGATCGCCATTTCACACCACTCTGATCGTGCTGCAGAAACGAAGATGGTTTGAAATAATCGCTTTCTAGTTAACGGCTAAGCCTTAACTTTCACTGCTAGAATAACTTCTCAAAATGCACAGTGAGAATTTGATTAGGCTAAGTTTATGCAGGAATTCCATAGGCCTAGAGTTCAGCGAACTTGTAAGCCTACTAGAACCTACACAGCTGTTGACAATGTTTGTAGGCTACTCTATGCAAAATGCATCTCATATAAGGCAAGAGCTGTTGCTTATAAATACTTTCAACATAACATTATCATTCTAATCAGGAGAAGGTACATATAACTTTATAGTCGCCGACCATGACAAAGCATAATATAGGCGTATATCTAATCTATTTGCTCTAGGCCCCTATCTCAATATGCCATTATATTGATTAATTAACTGCATAGCTAGTATTACTTATGTAGCCTATGCTGCAAAGTTATGCCTACCTTAATCAACTCACGCAACAAACGCTCACAACAAACTGTCTCGGACCTGAGTCTGCTTTTCGTTTTAGTCTTGTCCTGTAGCCTATAATAGGTCTAGTCTATTCGTCTAATTAAATGTTATGTCCGGTGCTATAAACTACGAAAAGCGTTTCCCAAATAGTAAAACCGTATGTACTATAATTAACATCAGATTTTCTGTAAGTTTTCGATTTAGGCTTGACTGTCAAAGGAGAATAATAAATATTATTATGTCAATAGTCATAATTATACGACTCTCTCTATCCCTCCCGTCTTTTCCTTCACCTTTCCCTTTCTCTCTTTCTCTCCCTCCCTCTTTCTCACTTTATCTGCCTGTCTCTCTGTGTCTGGGTTTGTCTGTCTGTCTGTCTGCCTGTCTCCTTCTCTCTCTTTCTCTCTCTCTGTTTGACTGTCTCTCTCTCTGCCTCTCTCTGTCTCTAATATCTGTGTCTCTGCCTGCCTCTGTCACTGTCTGTCTGTTTGTTGCCCTTTCTCTCTATCTCTCTATCTCTCTCTTTCTCTTTCTCTGTCTCTGTCTGTCTGTCTGTCTGTCTGTCTGTCTGTCTGTCTGTCTGTCTGTCTGTCTGTCTGTCTCTCTCTCTCTCTCTCTCTCTCTCACTCTCTCTCTCTCTCTCTCTCTCTCTCTCTCTCTCTCTCTCTCTCTCTCTCTCTCTATCTCTCTCTTTCTCTGTCTCTGTCTTTCTCTCTCTCGCTCTCTCTCTCTCTCTCTCTATCTCTCTCTCTCTCTCTCTCTCTTTCTCTTTCTCTTTCTCTCTCTCTCTCTCTCTATCTCTCTATCTTTCTCTTTCTCTTTCTCTGTCTCTCCCTTTCTCAGTCTCTCTGTGTCTCTCCTTGAATGTCTGCATCTGTCTGTCTGTATCTGTCTGTATCTGTCTGTCTGTCTGTCTGTCTGTCTCTCACTCTCTCTCTCTCTCTTTCTACAAACGATTATCATCGACACATCATGTTATTTCCTAAACTTCATTGCAGTATTCTGTTGCTGCACCAAGGCTAACCACGAATCTACTTGGCAGGGACATGAACTGATATAGCGCAAGCATAATAATATATAGGAATACGCAGATCCTCCAGCGTATAGCTTCTTGGAATATTTGCCACCACACTAAGCAACTTCGCGCACTATAGCCAAGCTTAACCTTCCTTCACAAATGCATTATTTTATCATTTTATGTAGCAATCGTGGATTATTAAATATAATTAATTAAGCAGGTAGCAAATATGCCTTTGTCACTTGCCATTGTTAATAATAATAATCCAACTCTTCGGTGTTCTTGAGTTATTTAACGACACTGTGTGATATCAATGATGATTAGTGTCACCCTCCTTCTTTCTCAATGCTTAGGACTGGCACTGGCAAATTAAGAGCAATGGCGGAATTCTCATCAGAGTGAGTCTGTTATAGGTTTTCGAATTATTGCCAAATATTCGACCATTGGATTATTCAAACCAATCGACGATTTGCATTGTGAACTGTCATCGAACAGCAGATGCAAAACACACACTCACACAAACACACCTACACACACCCACACCCAAACACAAACACACACAGATAAACTGAATCAGGAAGTAGAATAAAATCTTAATGTGAAATGCAACAGACAACGGATTTGCCACTAGGTTATAATTATTTTGTTAACCAGGTCATAGCGTAGCCCAGTGGTGTAGCTAGCGTTTCGTTGGCCCGTGTGCGATGGTCCCACAAGAGCCTCTGTTTGACCATGTAAGGCCGGTATCTTTGCAATCTTAGCACTACTTGAAATCAAAATCACCAAAACTAATCAATGACATTTGCTATCAACATAATTATGCAATAGAACTCACTCATAGAATAAACAGGAAGCTCTAAGATATATTAACGAGAAAGCTATTATTACAGTGTTATTGCTGCAGTGATGTCACAATGATTTTAAAATCTAAAACGCTGCAGGCTTTTTATTATAGCACTACTAGTAGCACTTAAGACAATACCTTGGCATTAGCCTATAATAGTTTTCGTTCTATCTTTTTGTACAGCAAATTTGTCAATCATCTATTAATCCTGGTTCACAATCTGCAATTTGCACATAAAAACACGACGCAATGTTTCGTTGTGCTTAAAGTTAAGCTTAGGCATACATAATCTCTGCAAGACTAGTGTAGAAACAGAGGCAAATGCAGGATACTTTAGAACCATGATCAACACCTGCTAGTTTTATTTTCCTCTGATTTGCGGCGAGAGCTGAGAGGAGTTGAGTGCGATATTAGAAATGTTGAAAAATAACGAGTCAGACCATGATCCATGTGCGCCGACATTTAAACACACGACAGATAATCACGCGACACTTAAACCCAGACACTTAAACACACGATAGAGAAACACACGGACAGATAAACACACGTACAGATAAACACACGTACAGATAAACACACGACAGATAAACACACGGACAGATAAACACACGTACAGATAAACACACGACAGATAAACACACGACAGATAAACACACGGACAGATCAAATGTAACAGAATCTGAAGGTGTAGCCATATCGTAATAATTAATCAACGGCGATGTGACAATCAAAGTAAGTATCGGATTCTGTTAAAGATGTTCGTAGACCTACTCTAAATTTGTGCAATAACAAGGAAAGGTAGCCTACACACTCACAGTTCAAATTATAGTGGGTTTAAATGTCATGGAACCGTGGCGTTGGGTTGTGAAATGTGAAAGGCAAAAAGAAGACTCAAGAATGTGGCATTAAGAGGGGTTTAATCCCACTCAATCCTCATCAATTCTCACTCTGTTTGAGGGAGATGTCACGTCACTACCGTTACCCTATCCATGCAGCCCACTAACAGAATGCTTGACCAATGACCATGTATGTGAAAAGTTTAATTACATTACACGAATTAACATGCGAGGCAGACGGCATAATAATATCACACATGATCCTATCCTATCACACATGATCCTATCCTATTAAGATGGCGTCTTGCCTTGAAGCCGGAAGGTTCGAGGTTCGAATCCACCACAAGTCGCCGCGTAGGGACCTTGAGCAAGTTCTTCATTCGCAGTTGCATGGGCACTTCGGCGTGAAACTCTATGCAGTGTCCGCGCTGTAGTCGGAAACGCCTCTGAGTAGAGATATTGAAGGGGCACTATAATAGAAATGGAGCCATAAATAACATTAAAAAATAATATGCCCCAAACGAGAGCGTTATAGGCCATGCACGCTCTTACGGTCTTACCAATTGCGTCGGAAAGCGAATAAGAGAAATGAAAATCTTATGCCGTGTAAAGGTTTCAAATTACCCCCTCCTAAACATTACCCCCTGCAAATTGCAATTTGCATCAATCATCGTATTTATTGCACTACAAATTCAGAAAATCATCCCGCTTCTTGTTTTGGTCTGAAGATTTTCATCCGTCATAGTAATGTGCAATGTGACAAAGTCCAAAAAGTAAATAGTTTCCAAATCTAAGTCATTAATGGGATCTACTTAAGGAAGGTTTGCTAAGATCGTCATCTCTTTCTCTCGCTGTCCTTTTTTTCTCGCTGTCCTTTGTCTCTTCTCTTCTCACCTCGCACTGTAATTGAGTCACACCGTGTAACAGGATCTTATTCAAATGCTAGGCAATTTCCCAAACTGTTTACAATAAACAACATGACATCAGTTTTTCCTTTTAATTCAATATCCGCGTACGCATTTCATGTAGGTTTGTTTGTAGGCACGTTTGTGTTTGTATGTGTAGGTTATTATTTTGAATATATGAGTGTTTTTAAGTAGCCTATGGTAGCCTAATACATGTAGCTACTGTAGGCCTACTTACAATGCAACGTAATATGAGCCTATGCTGTCATGAGTTCTTATTTCATAAAAACAAAACCGTAATATCATTGCTCCCAGAAAACCTATTCATTCCCAAAAAGTGCAAAAACCTATTCGCTCTTCCAACTACAGTTGTCTGTATTTTCTTAACATGATAGAATGCCATGGGTGTGTGTCATGATAGATAAGTGTGCGCAATTGCTGTCTCCACTGAGTCCTGCATACAGTGCATAGTATCGTACTTTCTGAATATCGATAAATTCTTTATTGTTCAACTTTTGCTTAGACCGATTTCTAGCGCATAGACCTAGCCTAATAGGCCTTGTAGTCGGGTCAATACACCAAATGACCCCAAAAAAATTGCAAGAAAACGTTTTATGACGATTTTCTGGTCACTTGGGTCTGGTGATGAACATACTAAAAGTTACAAGAAATCGGACCACGGCAAGTGGTCGAATTTTGGCGGGAAAAAAGATGGCCGCCAATTGAACTATATAGGCTTGGAGTATGGAAATGATACTGTTAGAAGCAGATCATGTAACAATGTGCTAACATGCTTTTCTAGACTAATTTGACCCTCCTGAGAACGAAAATCATGGTTATCAAGCTTAATTTTTAGCGGTTGCATGAGAAAACAAGATGGCGGCCAAAATGGCGGTCTATAATTGCTCCAAAAGGTTGCACTGTCGGGTCAATCTACAAAATGATCAAAAAAATTGTAAGAAGGCGTTTTATAATGATTTTCTGGTCTCTTTGGTCTAGTGAATAACATACTAAAAGTTACAAGAAATCGGACCACGGCAAGTGGTCTAATTTTGGCGGGAAAAAAGATGGCCGACAATTGGATCATGCAGGCTTGGAATCTGGAAGTGATACTGTTAGAAGAAAATCATGTATAAATTCGCTAAAATGCTTTTCTAGACTAATTTGACCCTCCTGAGAACGAAAATCGTGGTTAGCAAGCTTGAATTTTAGCGTTTGCATGAGAAAACAAGATGGCGGCCAAAATGGCGGCCTATTGCTTCAAAAGGCTGTAAGACGGGTATTGTATGTGATATGAACATGATTTTGTAATTTAAATTAAGAGGTTATGGTTCTAGACATGCAATGGAATTAAGGACACATATGTAGTACTGGAAGAAAAACAAAATGGCGGAAACAATGGTGGCTAGAATGTTGAAATTGCTTTAAATTAAGTGATGCATGCAATAGAAACATAAATTCGGGCTTCAACTTATCATTTTGGAGGTCACGGAAAGAAATGGAATAAACTCTGCACGTGTGACACTGCAAGAAAAGTACAATGGCAGAGACCGGAAACGTTTCGGAGAAGTTCGTCAACGGTACTGTTGGGCTCATGACAAGCGGAAGTGTGTCGGAAATAGATGAATCTACGGTGGAGGAGGCGGAGGAGGATGAGGAGAAGGAGGCGGAACGGGGTATGAGGGGAATGGAATTCATCTTTCGCAATCCCGTTCTCCTCCAAGCCATCCACATCATCATCAGCATCATCTTCATCACAGCATAACATCAAACGGCACTGGAGGAATGGTTCATTCCAGGTCTCGGGGTCAGTCCATCGATCAACATGTACATGTACATGTACATGCATGGGTTCGGCGCTGAAACGAAGGGCTTCACCAACGGTCACCAGGGGCAGTCAGTATCATCTCTCTATGGAAGCCTGGCCATGCAATGGGTACCTGCCGGGACCACACAAACAGGACAAGGGTTTGCTATCCATGACGCATCAATCAGCGCATCCCTACGACCCGTACATCCGAGGAGGCTGCCCCTACCAGTCGCTGTTCCATCGTCGTCGTCGCGTGCCCTCCAGCCGTCGGCCACTCCCAACCCGTACACTACGAACCTCTTCTCGTTGCACTGATTTCCCCCTCGCGGTGTCAACCTTCGTATGGGACCAGGAACGCCAAGAGACCGATCATCTTCCACGGGGGTCTCGATGGACTGTCTCGCAAGGGCGGTCACCACCACTACCAGCACCACCTGGATACGGAAGGAATCAACACGAAGGACCTAGCGCAGATCAGCAGTGAGCTGAAGAGGTACAGCATCCCTTCCACTATCAATTCAGATTGGACCCCTGAAACATCGCTGTACAAACAGTGGTTTCTAGGGTATACGTAATCTGCGTTTGGAGTGCAGAAAATATTCGAACAACTTCCATCTCCAGGTGGTGGTAGTGTTGATGGTGGTGGTGCTGGTGGTGGTGGTGATGCGTCATGGATAGGAAACACTGTTTGTGTGGTCCTGGCAGGTACCCATTGGCCAGGCTTCCGTAGAGGGACGATGCCGAATGCTCTTGGTGACCGTTGATGAAGCCGTTCGTTTCAGCGCCGACCCCCATGTACATGTTGTTCGATGGACTGACCCCGAGACCTGGAATGAACTCCCCTTCAGTGCCGTTTGATGTCATGCTGTGATGAAGATGATGCTGATGATGATGTGGATGGCTTGGAAGAGAATGGGATTGCGAAAGATGAATTCCATTCCCCTCATACCCCGTTCCGCCTCCTTCTCCTCATCCTCCTCCGCCTCCTCCACCGTAGATCCATCTATTTCTGACACACTTCCGCTTGTCATGAGCCCAACAGTACCGTTGACGAACTTCTCCGAAACGTTTCCGGTCTCTGCCATGGTACTTTTCTTGCAGTGTCACACGTGCAGAGTTGATTCCATTGCTTTCCGTGACCTTCGAAATGATAAGTTGGAGTCTGAATTCATGTTTCTATTGCATGCATCACTTAATTTAAAGCAATTTCAACATTCTGGCCGCCATTGTTTCCGCCATTTTGTTTTTCTTTCAGTACTACATATGTGTCCTTAATTCCACTGCATGTCTAGAACCATAACCTCTTAATTTAAATTACAAAATCATGTTCATATCACATACAATACCCGTCTTACAGCCTTTTGAAGCAATAGGCCGCCATTTTGGTCGCCATCTTGTTTTCTCATGCAACCGCTAAAATTCAAGCTTGCTAACCACTATTTTCGTTCTCAGGAGGGTCAAATTAGTCTAGAAAAGCATTTTAGCGAATTTATACATGATTTTCTTCTAACAGTATCACTTCCAGATTCCAAGCCTGATCCAATTGTCGGCCATCTTTTTTCCCGCCAAAATTAGACCACTTGCCGTGGTCCGATTTCTTGTAACTTTTAGTATGTTATTCACCAGACCCAAGAGACCAGAAAATCATCATAAAACGCCTTCTTACAATTTTTTTGATCATTTTGTAGATTGACCCGACAGTGCAACCTTTTGGAGCAATTATAAACCGCCATTTTGGCCGCCATCTTGTTTTCTCATGCAACCGCTAAAAATTAAGCTTGATAACCATGATTTTCGTTCTCAGGAGGGTCAAATTAGTCTAGAAAAGCATGTTAGCACATTGTTACATGATCTGCTTCTAACAGTATCATTTCCATACTCCAAGCCTAGTCCAATTGGCGGCCATCTTTTCCCCCGCCAAAATTCGACCACTTGCCGTGGTCCGATTTCTTGTAACTTTTAGTATGTTCATCACCAGACCCAAGAGACCAGAAAATCGTCATAAAACGTTTTCTTGCAATTTTTTTGGGGTTCACCGAAAATATTTCGTAGATTGACCCGACTATTGTCTATGCCCAAAAACATTTTAACTGAGATTAACCTTGGACCTTACAACGATGGTCCGAGCAAACCAGACTTGCAGCCTGGAACGGAAGTGGGACAATGTGTCGGTCCAGACGTTTCACTTCGACAGCTGAAGGAGCTTGGACCGTCACTCACACTTCTAATTGTTGCGAAACCACTGAAGAAGCGATGCGATCTGTGATATGTTGAATAACCAACGCTACGACCGCACCATTGGTCGTACACCTATCGACAAAAATGATAACAATTCAATTACATTATGGGATGGCACAAATTAGTGGCAGTGTTTATATCCATTGCTTTTGTTGAGGACTGTTTAACTGACTGAAGCTACATCAAATAGTGCAAAATCTGCTGTCTTTATAGTTATATCGTCTATAATCGTTAGTTGACGGATCGAAATTTTGTTCTTCGTTTCCATTATCGTAACCTTAACGACAAATCTGTCACAGATAAATCACGAAACATTCACATTCCGGCTCACACAATAATTAATTAATTAATGTAAAACTCAACGGTGTTTTTTTCAAGCAACACTGAGTTCATTATCAAAACAACGGTCCAATGCTTCTAAACTGATTTTTCCAGGTCCGCTTATGCATTTATGTACAACGTCAGCTTGGCAGTTGTGCAAACTTCCAGTTGAACTGTATCCACGGCGCTATAATAACGTAGCCCTTCATTTATTTACACAGCGTATGGGCCTAGGCAAGCGCGCCGATTAGGCCTATAGGGCCTACCAATTATTAGCCTAAATAATTTTGGTAGATGTGATCTTCGAAGGCCAACCGAAATAATTATATTCTAATAACTGCAAGATTCATGGTGTGAACAAACATAATCCTATACCAGAGACACAGTGGAGTTTGTGATATTAACCAATAGTGTCGATATTTTCACTTTAAACTCCATTAGACTTTTACTTCAACTGTGGTGGAATTTCTTACCTGGACCGTGTCGTCATTCACGCATTTGATGAAAACAGCCGCATGTCCATAATATCTGTCGCCAGAAATGAATGTAGCAATCGCCGTATTAGGTGCAATATTCCGGTTGCACTTCCCATCTGCTGTCTACAAAATTTAATAAGTAGCCTAGGTCTATTATCGGAAAAAGCTGGCCCATCTAAGAACCAGTCCTGAAAAACCAATCTATTGGTCATTGACCCATTATTATGAAAGTGACGTTTAAAATGGCTCGGTTGGAAAACTTGAGGTGACTTGTGACCGGCGGTCGAGAGAGAGAGAGTAAGGCAGGCGGAATATCGGGTAGAAGCAGACAAGCTCATAGAGACAGTTGGTTAGCCTGATTGTTGGATATTCCGGTACAGGTTCAAAAACAAATAAAGTCATAGACAAATACCTTCAGCCTCTGTCCTGGTCTCCACGCTCCTGTTCCTGGCGGGTATTTCCCGTTCTTCGTGCACCTGCATCTGACATAAGCAACGCATTGTCCTCCTCTGCAAGTGTTCTGACATCTTGAATCAACGCAGTCATATGGCTTGTGAGAACTTGACTCATGCACACGCTTGCCATGATCGGTCAATTGACATTTGTATTCGTCCTCATTCTTCGTTGGAATAACTGTAGAGAAGTGTTAACAAATATTTATTAGGATGAATAGGCTACCAAGGCATAGGCCTACGGCGAGGTACCGATATAGTTCTGCAGCAAGCCTTTTATTTTAACAACACGTCACAAAGAAAACAGTTTTTGTCTAGTAAAATATGTCCCGCAATAATTATTTCATATAAACATTTGCAACATAATATTATTCCTGAAGGCCGGTTTGGACATTTATCTTAGGCACCTCTCATAAACCAGGATACCTAGTATAGATCTAATGGATAAAAAGAAATCACATGAGATCATAAAATGTTTTATTGAGCTTCTATAGGCTGCTCCTTGCTTTTACTTCTGTAGATTATTGTTCAGACGACCGATTGACGATTGATAATTCTTCCGAAAATGTCGGTGCGATCACTGCGATGCAGAGGAAAGTAGACCATCTACCGAGTCGCCATGCAATAAGAAACTATTCTTGTAAGCATAGGCGTACGGGAGATTTCAGCAGTGAGGGGGCAAAGGTTGAACTTCTGCCCAAAAATATATCCGGCAAAAAAGTTGTCGACCTTTTTTAGTCGTTTGGGACTGTGTTTACCCGAAAAATCAAACTTGCCCGAAAGTTGGAGGCATCCCCCCTAGACCCCCCGCCTCGTACGCCTATGCTGGTAAGCTGGAATGCACAACTTGTGGTAATTGTCGTAATAAACACCTGAGGTAGGTTATACGGACCATTTTTCTTGGACAAAGAAAATTTGGTAATTTGGTAAGGATAATAAATATAATGGATTTATTTTCGATTATAAACAAAATACGTGGGATTAATAATTCATCATGACTGACCTTCAGCAAGGTCATTCCACAGTAACTGTTGAGAATAACATCTGAAGTCAGACTCCAGGTCTAAGTAGAGCCCGTCAGTCCATCCTTTCTGTTAATGGAAACAAATGAGTGGATTAATTATTTCTCAAACCTTGATAAATCTAAATAATGTCTTTACATAATTATGATAGTTAATGAAAGTGTGTATAGGCTAATTATGGTAAATCCAGTGTTATTGACTACAGTCTGTCCTACTTATGATATCGTCTATTTTAAGATAAGCCTCGTGTCCAGGATTTGCTCGGATGCGTTTGATCGCAACCTTAAAACCGTCGTTTACACCTGAAACAGGGCTTTTTTAACGTGCAGTTGTACACAAGATGTGCAGTTCTAAATGGATTTGCGCAGTTGAAGATTTTGTACAGCTAAAACCAGCAAAAAATGGTCATTGTCCTTCAATTGGAAGTAATTTATCATGGAGGATGGGAAAGGAAAGAAGGGGTTGTGCAGTTCTAAAAATTCATTGAAAACAGCCCTGAGCTGAGATTGTGTCAGGATCGCTTCTGAGTAGTAACCTAACCTTGATGGGGCGCCATATAAATTATCTTATTAATGAATATGTCTGTTTTTCTGTATGGGCGTTTGCCTGTTAAACAATGGCATTTTGCTTCTACGTTGTGCACAAAGATTTGCCTCATTCAAAAGGATTCCATCGAATGGACTTTAACCAGAAATTATTCGTCCGCTCATCTCTACAATAATTTTCTTTTGACATTAGTGCAGTTCATTTTTGCTATCATTATTTTTATTACAAAGCATCATCATCGCCTTCATCATACAACAAGACGTAAAGATTATTGGCTGAATTGTGTTAGACTAACATTTCCGTTATAGTTGACTTGGAAGGACTGATAGTTCGCGTTGTTGAGAGAGCAGTAGGTGTTGGATCCCGTGTACTCGAAGCACTGACCCTTATTGGCTGATCCAATTACGATATTTTGACCGCAAGCTGAACACAAAACAAACAGACAAAAGATAGTTTAATTATGGAATTATTGAGGTCAAAAGTCAAAACCAATAAAAGCATATTTCCAAAGCCATATTATATTGAATTCTCCGGAAAATCAAAAGCACGCAAATACTTTATGGCTTGTGAATTAAGAGCATGGCACTGGATGACGAGATACAAAGAGGTTGCATCATTTTAGGCCAAATATGCATACGTATAGACCTAAATAATAGACTACTAAGTGTCGTAAAATTATCTAAAACGTATTTTAGCCTTGTTCTCATCTCTCATTCATCTTCTACTTCTACTGTAACAGTGTGACTGTGGTTCATCCCGCAATTTCTTTGACAGATCCATTGACATTGGGGGGGGGGGGTTGAAGTGATAGGTGTCCATATCCTGTCTTTTCATTTAGGCCTAAGCATGAATTGAAAATCATGTAACCAGTTTGCATCTGTGTACTGCAGTTGATGTTCAAGTTCTCTGCAGAAAGGTAGTCACAAATGTAATTCAGGTACACTGACAGAGAACATTTCATTCTTACCTGCTGATACTACATTCACAGAGTTGACGTTGAAACAAAGACAAGCGCCATTGACAAGAGTTGTTCCAGTGATGTCCCCGTTGGTAACAGCCACCAATGCAACGACCAGGATCAAGGAAGTTGCCATTTCACACCACTAGGCTATGTGCTACAGAAACGAAGATGGTTGAAAATAACCTCCTTCTGTTTACCGCGGTTATTTTAATCATAATATCACCTTAGGCTTTCACTTTCTCACTATTTACTACTAGAACAATTTTCTCGAAATGCATCGTGAGAAATTGATTAGGCTAAGTTTATGCAGGAATTATATTATAGGTCTAGAGTTCAGCGAATTTGCACTATAGGGTCTACATCCATACGCGGCTATTGACAGTGTTTTTACTTCATGCAAAATGCATCTCATAAATATAACGCAGAAGCTTATTGCATAATTTATACTTTCAACATAACATTATCATTCTAATCCGGAAGAGGTACAGAACCTTATAGTCGCCGACCATGCAGTTTGAGGGAGATGTCAGGTCACTACCGTTACCATAGGCCTATCCACTGTATCCAGCCGATTACCGTAATGCTTTACCACGTCTGTGACAAGTTTAATTACATTACACGAATTAGCATGCGAGATAGACATAATATCACGCATATCCTAAACGATAGCATTAATGGACACACTCTTAGGTCTTACCAATATTGCGTAGCAAAGCGAATAAGCGAAATCAAAATCTTATGCCGGTATGAGTGGCTTTGTATATATTCTCAACTAAAAACTGCATCACCTCTATTATAATACTAAGACTCTTTATTACCGTTCACGCACTAAAGTCACCTTGCAATTTAGACTCGAGACAAAAAAACTATGTTGACGGCGTTCACTAGTGTTGTCTGCCAACAGCTCGGTGGTTGGCAGAAGTCGGTAAAGTGACGCTCAATGCAAGTGTGTTCACACTAACGACACCTATCACAAAATAAGCCTAATGTGAATTACTCATTAGGATAGATTAAAAATTTAACAATCTATGTGGGCTCCTGGAGGTCGTGGGCCCGTGTCCATTGCACACAATGGCAGCTACGTCACTGGCGTAGCCTAATAATTATTTCTAAGGCTGAAGTGTTGACAACGAATGTGTCACGTGGACCTACTCAATATCCAATGAATGTAAACCTTCTGATATTTGAGTAGGTTTAATCCGAAGAAAGAATTTTCTCCTGAGAGGTCTATGCAAGCAGTGGCGCCTGCACATAGAGACAAGAGGGGGTCCTTTCCACATTGAAAATCGATTTCCTATTTTAACTACTTTTTTGGTTACTTTCTTCGCACTGAAGCGCTAATGTTACTATTATAATAGACCTAATTATATACAACGTGAAACTGAGAAATTGACGTATAGAAACCTCTGCGAAAAATAGCCGTGTTCTTAATAATTATTCTGCTTTGCATTTTCAAGCTCTTGCTAAAACATAATTGACGCGACATTGCGTTTTTTTCCTTTCCTGCCAAAGTTTCCTGCGGGCGCCCATGTATTCAAGTGAATGGTAATTAGAGAGCCGTCGGCTATCAGGTTAATTTTCAGTAAACACGAGAATCCGACGAACGCAGGCCTAAGCGATGGAGATTGGAAGGTGTTTCATGCTATAAGCCTATCATAATGTTTAATATAAGACATTGAATATTCGTGCATCATGAATGTTGAACGGATATTAATAGTTGAATTTGAATTGATGTGCATAGCACTATGGTATTTGCCATATGGATAATTATGAGTATAAAGAATAGGGCAGTCTACGATTGTTTGTATGTGCTATGAGCAATTGTGAGCGAAGAACTTGCTCAAGGTCCCTATACGCGGTAGCTTGAGGTGGAATCGAACCTGCAGCCTTCCGGCTGTTAGGCAACGAACATACCCACTACACCAACGTGCCTCACAACTAAATTAGTCTACAATCTACATCAATCCACGTAATACTATGACTATTTTTATGTGCGCCTCAGTTTATCGAGTCATATGCTTCGATGAACTTCGCCTAACCATGATGCACCTCGCTACGATCAGTGACTCCATAATATTAGGCTATATGTAGTCTACAGATTATAATACTGATTTGCATAATTTCTTTTTCCCTGGGAAAATTCTTTTTCTGTTATCCTGTCCCGTTCCCACAAGTCTGGTTTCACAGTATGCCAGAGCAAGTATTTCTGTTTATTTAGGCTACTGCCACATCATAGAAATAATTAATTATTAGTATTATAGAAGTGCACAGACATGCACAGGCCGGTTAGGACAGACTGGTGGAGAGAGTCGGGGGGAGAGCGTGGGACACATACGGGCATCGACCCATGTTGTCCTTCATGCTTCTTTCCCACTATTCTCTTCAATCAGACAAGGTAGTCTAGCTGCTCCAAGATGTTTATGGTATGGGGCAGACCTGCTGACCGGACCGGTTGAAGCTGGGCAGCATGACGCGAGACAGACTCAGACAGAGAGTGGCGTCGGGCTCTTACGGGCACTGATGATGATTACCGGTATAGAAGTCTATTTTGGGCATTACATGTAGATGTGCGCGCAAATGGAGGCCGCCAAGCATACGTGCAGGGTTATATTACAGTAGCATGGGGCCCGGCCTTCCGGATCTTATCAGATAACGTTAGGAGGTTTACCTGCTAGTTGGGTTCAAAGGGTCAATTGCGAGAAAATTTGATAGAAATCAAAAAGTAATCTAGGAGTTATAATAGATTTCAATTGTCCATGACAAGTGCCTGCTCTTGCTATTATATGCGGACGACTATTTTTACGAATACGATTGTTTTATGCCTACCTGTTAGGCCTAGTAGCCTATACCTGAGTGTGTACAATTTGTTGTCTTTGTGAAACAAAAAGCGTCGTGCTACCCTATTTGACATAGTCTGGTGCCCTACTTACCTTCACCACCACCACCACCACCACCACCACCACCACCACCACCACCACCACCACCACCACCACCACCACCATCATCATCATCATCATCACCACCATCACCACCACCACCACCACCACCATCACCACCATCACCACCACCATCACCACCATCACCACCATCACCACCACCATCACCACCACCATCACCACCACCACCACCATCACCACCATCACCACCACCATCACCACCACCACCATCACCACCACCACCATCACCACCACCACCACCACCACCATCATCATCATCATCACCACCATCACCACCACCACCACCATCACCACCATCACCGCCACCATCACCACCACCACCATCACCACCACCACCATCACCACCACCATCACCACCACCACCACCATCACCACCATCACCACCATCACCACCACCATCACCACCACCACCATCACCACCACCACCACCACCACCATCATCATCATCATAAATATAGGGCCTATAAATAAATTAAGAGTAGCAAAAAAGGAGCAAATCTTCTGTTTATTACAATAGATGCACTAGGCCTATAAGGAGTGAAGCTAACAGCATTGTCAACAGTAAACATGTATGCATTACTTCTCAAATATGAGTTCTAGGCCTACGTGACACGTGTCTTGCTTTGTTTAAAAAATACTTAACATAATAATAATTGTTATGCATTGAGAGAGTGGTCAGATGAGGTTGCGGTTAGTCTGAAGTCCAGCACACTCATTAGGCCTATATGCAGCGCCCTTTCTTTCGGTCTCGGCTGAGCTTCGGCGATATATAAATCGTCTTATTGTACAATGTAGGCTACATCATTAAACTAAACCGTAAGCTCATGTCCTACATTACTTTGATAATACTAATCATTATGCAAAAATAATATTTTAAATGAGTAACGACCAGATTTTAACCGTTGACAACTTTAAGGCTCGAGTTGTTAATTTCCTTTTTGCAAATACCGTGGAATTCACCGTAAATTATTTTTATGAAATAATTAAGACCAAATTCATCCTCACACAAACTAGACATTCTTATATAATGCTCACATTTAGACTTCGATGAACGCAGCAAGAGGAACTGCTTCCATTATCATTTTGCTTATTTCGCCCATGCGAGAAAATCGCGGAGGTCTATGCACACATTGTCCATAAAGTTAATTTATCAGTGGTCTCTAATAATGAGAATTCACTCAGAAAAAATCGAGAGTTGATTGTGTAGCCTACACGTACTATTCCTCCAGAAATATTCGACACCAACCCGTTTTAGTTTCCCCGTCAGAAGAAATGGACATAGCAGTATGGAAGTAGGGCCTACTAAAAAGGTAATCCGATTTAAAAATACAGAATTTATTGCAAGGGTCATCAGAAATATTTCCGGTCAAAGGGTGTCTACTGAAAGGCTGCTGTCCACCCAAAACGCCCGCTCTTCCCCATAAATACACGACCTGAATACCCCCTTCCTATGAAGGGGACTAGATTAGACACTTTTTAATATTTATTCTGCATTTTTCCTTCTCTCCTAACTAACTCCCATAACAATGATAACATCCTTCCATTCCTCCCTAAATCGTGCTGTAATTTCTTGTCAATTGTCTGTAATCTGTTGTCGGCTTCCGCCTATAATTATGGGTCAACAACTATGAAATAGGCCTAACACTCTAAAGAGAAACAAAAATTGCCGTGTGTCTTTGAGAAAGAACATCTAGACTACCTACGGTCACCACTAGGCGAATCCCCCAATGCTTGCAAAGTCACGGGTTTAACAAATAACACCAATAATTGCTCAAACGCAACTGTAGCCTATTTTAATGTATAGGTACTCATCCAACAAATAGAAACTTATCAATTAGAATTATTAGGTCTACTGTACAGTAACAGTCTTCAGAAAACCGTTGCTTACACGCGCAGTTGAAAATTTCAAATGCGTGTGTAATGAAGTTGCAGGAACTATTTGTAGCAAAAAGAGAAACATTCTCTTTTCATTGGTAAATTAATATGATTATTGGATGCAGGCTACATGTTAAGCAAGCTTTGGAAATGCAAAATTGGTTCAAAGTTTTCGGTGCTTATAGGCTAATGCACAATTCTCAGCAGTAGGCCTAGGCCTATACTATGCAAAAGCGTAAGCTTACTTAAAAGCATTATTTTAGGTAATCTACGAATTTAGCTGCAATGACTCTTGTCTTCCTCGCATGTATTTGCAATTTGTGATTTGCTCTTGCAAAAGGAGGCGGAAGCCGCAGATGATGAAGAAAATCGCTAAATCACCCATCGGACGTGAATTTTTCGATTAGTCCTATCGTCTTTCGCATAGGCCTATATCAGTAGGTTAAACAAGATCTTATCTTACATGAAAAATATATTTATTTCTTATTATCTTACCTCTTTCGCAACAAATATAAAAAGTTTGTGTGACAAATACAACTTTTTGGGGATTTTAAATGCATTTTAGGGTCGGTTTCAAGCGTAATATTTTTGTGTATGGTTTAGAATTCCGCGCCGCTAACAACCGAGTCACGTGCCAGAACCTGGCTTCGCTATAGGCTGCAGAATTGGGCGCGCATGCAAAGTTGCACTGTATTTATGTAGAGCATGTTTCATTTGCGCAGCGTGAATAGCAAGCCGCACACTCTGTAGATCCAGACGTTTCACTTCGACAGCTGATGGAGCTTGGACCTGTTCTGAAGGATCTAATTGTAGCAAAGGAATCGTAGAAAGGATGCGAACTGTTGTAAATAGAATAGCCAACGCTACGACCGCACCATTGGTCGTAGACCTGTCAACAATCACAACGCAACTAGAATTAGGCTATAGCGAGTATTTCACTGTAGGCCTACTTGTTTTACTCACGACCAACAAAATTTTGCCTTCAGCGGCTTAGTCTATTGCTAATGACAATAATTAGGCCTTATGGTCTTGGGCATGACGTTGGTCCTGGGCATGACATTAAACTGCATCCATCCTCCGCCACAGGGAACCAACAACTTCCCTGTGCCGGTCCTAAGCCCGGACAAAGGAGGAAGGTTTGCCAGATGGGTGGCGATACACTGGCAGGAAAAGACCAAGACCATAGAAATCCGCAAAAACCACGACACAAGTGACATAGCGACCCAGATGCTTCAAGGTGTCATGATGTGGAGCAGACATGCACAGGTCGGTCAGGACAGACCGGGGGAGAGAGTCGAAGGAGAGAGCATACTTGGGCCACATACGGGCATTGACCCAGGTTGTCATTCTTACCTCTCTCCCAATATTCTCTTCAATCGGACAAGGTGGTCTAGCGGTTCCAAGATGTTAATGGTATGGAGCAGACCTGCTGACCGGACCGGTTGAAGCTGGGCAGCATGACATGAGACAGACTCAGACAGAGAGTGGCGTCGGACACCTACGGGTTGTTAACCCACGGATAACGATGATGATGATGATTATAGTCTACATGTCTACATGTTGATCTAGGCTACAGCCAAACGCACGCGACTCATCAGATTTTCACTTCACACAATCACTTTAACCTGGTAGATCTTTTCGATCTTAAATGTAAGAAAAGCGTTTCCTAACATGGCATCAAAGTTCAATATCAGCGTTACTTTTTGTTAATATGTTTGTCTAAGTAGCATCCATTTCCACTTGGACCATGTAAACAATTTTACGACCTGTGATATGAAGCAGCATTTAGCACATTTTTATCAAAAACATTGACATAAATGCAGCAGGAACCTTCTGCGTAGTCTGCACATAGTTATAAAAAAATACGTAGAACATAAATTAAAGTAGGCCTATACTGGCTCACATTTCTTTTTTTACAAACTGAACACAGTGAAATTTAGTTCAGCAATATTCAAAGTTGTTCTCTTTCAGCTAAAATCCGACACTGTTTTACGACACAATTATCATTCATTCATAAAAAATGAACTTTTTAGCGCCTATTCAAGGGGACTACTCAGAGGCGTTCCCAACCGAATTGCAGGCATATGAATCTATTTAATTTTATAATGATGATAGTGGAATGCCGGAGGAGTTATAGAAAGCGAGCGAGAAGACAATTCCAGGTTCAGGGTCCAAGCAAGCATCAAGAAGGAACGGTTTAAAGTGTTCATCATGCATGAAACCAATGCATATTTTCCAATTAAAGTTCTTTTTCGTCGTTCCCATTGCTCACCCATTCAACATTTCCACTGCTCACCTAAACCACATTAACCACTGTTCTTGTTCTGCACAGTGGAGCAGCGAGCAGAAAAAACCCGAGAACTTTGCTCTCAAGAACGAAAGGAGCGGAAGTGGCTAGCATAAAAAAATATAGCAAAAGTAGGCAGAAGTAAGGCCTACCAGGCAGCACCCGACAAGAGCAGAAATCGATATGCTGCTTGAGGGTGTCAATGAAGAACTTAACTTAGGCCTATAATTATAGCTGGAGATGTGACTGAATGTGGCGATGTGGCCAAAAATTCTATGACCGAAATATCGGAAATACCTTGATAGCGTAGACATCATAGCACCTGATGAACACAGCTGCGTGTTCGGTGTATTCTCCGTTCGAATCGAAAGTGGCAATTGCCGTATGCTTGGCGACGTTTCGATTGCATACCCCAGTGGCAGTCTGCACATGTTCGCCATATAATAATTATGCGGTAGACATATCTTGCATAGGTCTATATGCGGTAGACATAAGGAAAGTGAGTGAGTGAGTGAGTGAGTGAGTGAGTGAGGAGCAAGTGAGTGAAACAAAGAGAGAGTGTGTGTGTGTGAGTGAGAGAGAGACAGACAGACAGACAGAGACAGAGAGAGACAGAGAGAGACAGAGAAAGACAGAGAGAGACATAGTGAGACAGAGAGAGACAGAGGAGAGATAGGGAGGAGGAGGGAGAGGGAGAGAGATAGGGAGGAAAAGGAAGAGGGAGAGGGAGAGGAAAAGGGAGAGGGAGGGAGACGGAGAGGGAGTGGAACATACACTGAATAATGAACAGATGAGACAAATTAATACCGTCAGTATCAACTTATTCCCTCACGCTTGTCCCGTCTCTTCAAAAGTTCAGCGTAGCCTAGGCCTGTCCCTAATTAACTTTACTTTCGTAGCTAATAGCTAGGTAAAACCGTAAAAGTATCTACAGTTCTTTAACTTTTCTACCAAAAACAACGATAAGTTTCTCGTATAATTGTACTTCAAAATCCAGCAGAAACAAACCAACAGCAACGACACGACAACGACTATATTTACGTTATCAAAACAACTCAACGTTAAGACTATCTTTCATCAGTCTTGTTATACCATTCACGTCCACACAACTCGAGTCAACTAGCACACATATCTAAGCATATCTCAATCAAAATATGAGCGTACATCCTTCCTTGAGTCGCTCTGTCTCTCCTTCTGCCT